>JAVJIF010026871.1:0-61282 GCA_038442645.1 Agave tequilana | reverse complement strand
ATCTTGGGTTGTTGCGCGGATCTCTCTGGATCTTGGATTCAAATTTGGCTTTATCTTAATCTTGGAATTAATCACATTTATTATTGCTAATTAAAGTGATTTTGGCTTTCTCTCCATTAGAGTGTGTACCTGCAAATATATAGAGAAGATGAGTAAAAATCATATATTTATTTATTAAATGCATGGGAATTATGAGTAAAATATGCAATATTGAATTACAATCACTGAGACAATGAAAGAAAGGAGGAGGAGTACATCGGTGTCACTCTCAACATCAGCCTCTCTCTCTTACTTACATGAATCATCTTCTAACCTAAGCCTACATATAAGTTACATAAAAAAGAAAACCTAAACCTAGAAATGAAAAGCTTGGCTAAGTCCTATCTCTGCATTGGCGTCCACTTTCAGCACAGAAAATGCCTTTTTATAGCCAAAAAACCTAACAACCAAGATCCCGGGGAGGTCGGGGGAGTTCACGCTCCCCGTAACTCCCTAAGATTGCCGCAGAATTGCGGCTTTTGCCGCAATTCTGTGGCCAGGGTGTGGCCAGATGGCCTCACCCTGTTGGTGGGTCATCCCGGGAGTTTCTTCTGACTTTATCCTTTGTTGGTTTCTTCGTTTGAGCTCCGGATTCTGACGAAATGGCCTTGGATTCTTGGCTTTAACCGATGATTCTGAGAGGATTCTTCTCAACCGGTTTCAACCACTTGATTTCCCCTGATTTTATGTGTGCGAATTAACTCTGATTTAATTCAGAATTCTGGTGGGCTTTTGGGCTCATTTCTCTTCATCTCCTTAAGGATTGGGCCTGCAAATAAATCAAACAAATAACTAGGACAATGCAGGCTTTTATTCTAAAATCAGTATGAAAATGTGACATTAAATATGCAACATTAGTGACCAATCACACCCCCATACCTATCTTTTGCTCGTCCTCGAGCAAAACAACTAAACTATACTAAGGATTATTAGACCACTTTCGCAGGTCGCGCGATTGCACTGAGCATGTGCAACAAGCCGTTAAACCTCTAGGTTTCCCCTAGAGGACGAGTTTTGTCTCGTGAGGGTTTTCAGCGGATTGCACCCACAAAATCCATAAAGAAAGGGAAATAAAGAGTTAGTATTTTCGAAAAGCATTTTGAAAGAGAAAAATATTTGAAATATGATTGTAAGATCTAAGCAATCTATAAGTTATAGGAAAGCTGAATTTTTCATTCCTAAACTTAGTCTCTATTCAAAAATTTGTTATCAATTAAAGTAAGGAGTCAAATTATACTTCTCATCTAGTCTATTACTTTACCCTAAGTCATATGCACTTGTGACTGTGAAAATTTTGACTAAGGGTTCATTAACTCTAACTCTTATGCCTTATTTATTTGTATATATATATATTTTGGTGGTATTATTCCTTAGTTTAGGCTTTCTAATCTGCCCATGTAACGAGCCTTTAATCGATGACTCCCAAACCAGACGGTCTTAGGGCACCAGGTGAGAAGACACCCCTAGGACTTAAGGACTCGAGCAAACAAGGCCACAAAACTAAGGACTTTATTATATGAATCCCTTTTAGGCGTGAATACTTATGCTTTATTAGGCACAAATACCCAGCTTAATCAGAGGATCTAATCATCTTTCGCATAAATACTAAGGCTTGCTTAGGCCAAAGCACCTAGCTAATCAATAATTAGATTTATTCATCATTTTTTTTCGAACTTATCTAATTATCTTTCGCATAAATACTGCTTGCTTAGGCTAAAGCACCTAGCTAATCAATAATTAGATTTGTTTTTTTTTTTATAAGGCATAAGAATCTTTGTTTTTGAACCCTAAGTGTGTAAGTGTATGAAGTGTGCATATTTCATCAAGGTAAAGATCAAGACTAAATTACTTTGACAAATTATCTTCCTAACCCTAAAAATCAAACAAATAATCTTATTTTGACCAAGTATAAGAAATCCTAATTTGGATTTTCCTATTCCTTAAAATTAACTTAATTTCTTATAAAAATAAGTCAAAATATTGTTTCTATTTTTCAAAAAGTTTTTTTAAAAGTAAAGAAAAGTGTTAAATTTTTTTTTTTTTTTTTAAGAAAAAGAAAAGTTATGTTAGACCCTCCCCCACACCTATCTCATGCATTGTCCTCAATGTATGAATGAATGCATAGATGCATGAAAAAGAAGAAAGGGAAGGAAAAGGTTACCTTAAGGTGGTGGTTCCGGTGGTGGTCTGATTGGTCCACGAAACGCGGCCCAATCAACTTTTCTTGGGTCTCGGAGGAACCCACCAGCAACATCTTTAATATAACCCATTAAAAAGATATATCCATAAAGGATTTTTATTAAATATTTGACCCCATCTAATTTCCATATTCCATAACTAATTTCGGAGTCAAATTTGTCAACCACCTCGTCCCAGAATGGAGTATGAAATGATAGAACAGTTGACTTGGGCTCAGGAAGGACAGGAACTAATACCGACTCAGGAAGGTGACTTAAATCAAGTAAAGGTTCAAGAGTCGAAATAGGTTCAGAAATTGGGTCCAAGTCAAGAAGTTGAAACTCAAGTCCATATGTATTTTCCAACAATGGAATGTGACCTAATATGGGTGATTCCAGTTCAGGAATGATAGGTGGGGGAATCAAAACTGACTCTAGAATATTATTCAAGTTTGGTAATAAAACAGGAGTCAATATTGATTCAGAAAGTTGAACTGGATCACATATGTGAGAATCTAGGTCACATATCTCATTGAGTTCAATATCAAAAAATGGAGAACTTGCCAATTTATCCATGGGATTTTCAAAATTGTAAAGTTGGTCAAGTTCAACATGATCCTCAAAGATGGGTGATTCAATTTCTTTATGAATTGGTACAGGATCCAATGTGGACTCCGGGAAAAGATTGAAGTCAGGTGAAGATACCGGAGTCATTATTGAATCAGGAAGTAAAATTGAATCACTAAGTTCTAGTTCATGATCATATTCATCTTCAAGTTCTATTTCAGGCAAGGGATAACTTGCCAAACTATCAATTTTATTTGGAGTTTGGACAAGTACAAAAGGTTGTTCTGAAATGGAATCTTGATTTCCAAACTACATGACTCTTCGGCTCTAACAGAATAGTTAGTGACATCAGGACGGTGAGAACGTAGAGATTCGACCATCATATCTATGTCACGATTACGAGCGTTTTGAGCCTGAGTCATGGCTTCAAGCATCTTTTCATAATTGATAGGTTCATTGTTTTGATGAAAAGATGAAGAATTGTCTTGGAAGTGGTAGTGAAATTGTGAGTCCATCAGATTTTAGGATTTGTGTTTGGACTCACGCATACTCATTTCCATAATTGATGGTTTCCTATTTGGACAGGTGGAACTGAGTATGAATCTTGAACATAATGTGGACTGGGTGGAGAAGGAGAGCAAGGTGGTTGGAAATTATGCTCGGGGGAGGTGAATCCCCACTGACTCGGTGAAGAGTTGAAATCATTATGGAAATTATAGTTATTAGATGGGGGGTATGGGTCATATTGATTCGGATAAGACCAATCCGGCACACTAGGTTGGTCAAAGTTATGATATGCTGGGTTGGTAATATCCGAAAATGAAGTCGGTGTGTAATATGGATTATTATTGTAGTTGAAAAAATTATTATTATAGTCCATATCACACAATAGAATACAAACAAAGAAAAACAAACAAATAAACAAACAAAAAGAAAAAATTCTAGCCTAAGTTAGGGTAGACTTAGGACCTAGACGACTCCTAACTGGTTAGACTGTCCACGGGAGGTCTAATGTAGACTTTAACCACAAGCTAATCAGCCAGGTCAGGGCAAGGTTGGTGGGAGGTTTTCCGTCAAAGACGTTCCTTAATTAAATAACCACCAACCTTCGGGCTTTCGGCCCTCAATCCCTTTCCTAGACACTGATTTTGCAGGAGTTAGATTCTAACATTTTTCCCCCTTAGGATAATCTCCTAATTGAGTCCGAGATGTCCCTAGGGCCAACGTCTACTCAATTTTAGTTAGGCTTGGGTTAGTGAGTGCTTGGAATGTGATTTTTGGGCTAAGGAAGGGTGATCAAATCCCCACCTTATCTTGTTAATGGGTTAGTGCCTTAAGATCAATTTTGTGCAAGTGTACAAGATATGTAAGATTCACTCAAAGCGATATAAACAACCAAGAAGTGAGTCCTATGCTAAATGCAATGCATACGTACCTTGCTCCAGCACTCTTCAACAGTAAAAAATAAAGGAATTAAAAAGACACGTGCCTAAAATGCAAATGTCTAATCAAATTTTTATCTTTTCAACAAATATTTTACTGTTGATTATTAGCAGGCTTATGTTATGGCATATAAGAAAAATTAAAGTTGCAACAAACTAGAATTTTTTTACACTAAGCAACCCTGCAAAAAGCTGTTAGTAGTCAACTCTTCCTTGCCGCGGATCCGCGGCTTTTGCCGTGGAAACGCGGCAATTCAGAGGGCCCTTGGTCTCTGCTTTCTAGAGTAGAGGCCCAAGGCCACTTGTATGTCACTGCAATATTAATTTCCTGCTTTGATTGCCCTGTAACCTGCAACAGAGAAGAAAATTTGTTTAGTTCTAAAAAATTTGCAATAAAAATTCAGATTTCAATAAAAACCATGTTACCCTCCCCGGCAACGGCGCCAAAATTTGATTGAAGCAAAACCTGCACAAAAAATACGAGATTATAGAACTTAAAAAGAAACTTGTGCAAGTGCTCAATTCTTCCGCTATAGCAAGTGGCTATGCGGGTCGTGATCCACAAGGAGGGTTTGCGATGGAAGCGTTTACAGTTTTATTGAAATCGTTATCAAAACTAAGCGAAGGTCTTCTCTGTTTTTGAAGTTAAGAAAAAGAAAAAGAAAGTTATAGTTAAAGTTAGCGAGAAAGAGAGAGATGAAGAAGGTGGAAAATCAGAAAACAATAAAAAGCGACTATGTACAAATGAAGTGGAGGAAAAGATCGAAAACGATTGGGAAGAAGTGGTGAAAGAAATCGTGTTGGCGATCTATACTATAGCGATAAAAGAAAAAAGAATGTTAAGAATTACTTACCTAGTTTGGTGATGACTTACTTGGAAACCTTTTTGCAAGTTCTACCTTTGTGCTTCGGAGGCGTTCAACGCATAGATCATAAACTCGAACTCGGTCCCCGTGCACATTATATCGTCAAGCATAAGAAGAACGAAGTGATGCGAGCTTGGAAGAGGAGAACGTCTTCATGAACTATCGCTGGCTCTCACGTAGCATTGGTGTACTTGCTTTAGAGTTCACTTGTAGACTCAACACATACAACCAAGGTGAAGTAGAAAAGGAAAAAGCAAAACAATGTAAAGGAAAGTAAAGAAAAGAACACAAAGAAAAGTTTACCTTATTGCTTACTGAGACAATGAAAGAAAGGAGGAGGAGTACATCGGTGTCACTCTCAACATCAGCCTCTCTCTCTTACTTACATGAATCATCTTCTAACCTAAGCCTACATACAAGTTACATAAAAAAGAAAAACCTAAACCTAGAAATGAAAAGCTTGGCTAAGTCCTATCTCTGCATTGGCGTCCACTTTCAGCACAGAAAATGCCTTTTTATAGGCCAAAAACCTAACAACCAAGATCCGGGGAGGTCGGGGGAGTTCACGCTCCCCGTAACTCCCCAAGATTGCCGCAGAATTGCGGCTTTTGTCGCAATTCTGCGGCCAGGGTGTGGCCAGATGGCCACACCCTGTTGGTGGGTCATCCCGGAGTTTCTTCTGACTTTATCCTTTGTTGGTTTCTTCGTTTGAGCTCCGGATTCTGACGAAATAGCCTTGGATTCTTGGCTTTAACCGATCGATTCTGAGAGGATTCTTCTCAACCGGTTTCAACCTCTTGATTTTTCCCTGATTTCATGTGTGCGAATTAACTCTGATTTAATTCAGAATTCTGGTGGGCTTTTGGGCTCATTTCTCTTCATCTCCTTAAGGATTGGGCCTGCAAATAAATCAAACAAATAATTAGGACAATGCAGGCTTTTATTCTAAAATCAGTATGAAAATGTGACATTAAATATGCAACATTAGTGACCAATCAGTGTGATTAGTCTACAGTTCTGCATTATTATATCGCATTTCCGTACTGATTAATGAATAAAATGTCAGTCTAAATCGTGTTTTGCTCTCTCTTGTAGAGAATCAAGACAAGGAGGGTAAAAGGGTAATAAGAGCTTAATTAAACCCATTTTCGGGTGATTAAATCCGGATTTCTTGAAGGCAAAGCAAGGGAGCTTCTAGAAGATGCATTGAACCTAAATCCTTGCGCATGTCAGACGAATATCCGGGCAAAAATATCAGAATCCAAGTATACCAAAAAGGTATTAGAAGCGACGGGAACATGCTCGCCAAAACTAGGGACTTAATTCCCTGGTTTTTCCGCGAAAACGCGGCAATAGCCGCGTTTCCGCCGCAATATGGCGGGGCCACGCGTCGATCTTCGATGCGTGGCCTTATCCTGTCTTTAGAGCCCTCTTTTGAATATAAAAACTCCTGCAGAGGCTCGGAACGGAGGAAGATTGGAAAATAGGCTAGGTTTTCTATGTTTTGGAGTAGTGTAGGTATTCTGCTTCTTTCTTTTGTATTTTCATTTCATTTTTAGATCACGTATTAGGGCTGAGAGATTCAGAGTGAGAAAGAGAGGGATTGATGTAATAGATGGTGACAATCTATGTAAAGGTGTCTCCTTTCTTCTCCATTGTAATCTTCTCCATCTTCTACATGGTGCTTAGCTAACTTTTCTTCACATGGTAATCTAACTACTAACCACTAACCATCTAACCACTTACTTGATAATCCACATGAATCTAATAGCCTCTACAAGGCCTTGCTCTTGCAAGAGCCATTGATGGCTCATGATGATGGATTTTAACATTCTAACATTTCTAACATCGAACCCACTAACTTGCTAACTTGCAATATCTTTTTTATTTCATACTCATCTCTAACAGGTTTTGATGAATTAATAGTAGCTTGTAACTTGTTGTATGGTATGGATGTGTTGTTTGAATGTAGAAGAACAATCTTATGAGCCATGCTCCGTATCGTCTCTTGAAGCCAAGGATTAGTTATGGCCAAGGATCCATGTGAGGAAACTATCACTAAGAGGTTAGCATGGTTAGTGAAACAATTAGTAGTTAGTAGCCATGAGTTTTCTTTCATAGTTTATCTCTTTCTTTTTATCTTGTTTTAAAAACCAAATCTAAAATCTTTTATCATTTTTCCATTGTTGTTTTTTTCATCCTCTTAGTTCACCTTTGTTTCATCTTCTTTTTGTTTTCAAAACCACTTCTTATTTTGTTTTCACATTGCCGTTTCATCACCTTCTCATCTATCACTTCTGAATTTCTTTTCTTTTCTTTTCCTTTTCTCATTCTTTTACAAAGAAGAACTGTTAACAACCGACGTGAATAAGAACTGTTAATGCTTCTATCGCCTCCCGTCCCTGTGGATTCGACCCGTTGAGCCAATGCTATAACAGAAGTATCGAGGGAACATTAGCACACATATACAATTACATTGATTTCATAAAGACACATTTTCAAGTGCTCATTCCGCCCCGATCAATGTTAACAATATTCGATTGGCTTAGCGTCGATCGATCGTGATGTGATCTATCAAAGGAAGAAGCCCTTCTTTGACGCTCTTTCGAACATTGTGGATCTCAAAGTCTTGATTAGTGTAATACCCCTCTCCCGGAATACGTGCTTAGTTACGTATTCAGTCTTTCGACCGTATTTTCCGATTTACCTTCCGTATTTGACCGATTTTAATTCCAAATATCATTTTCCAATATTTTAGATTTTATGTGATTTTCTGGAATTTTCTGGAATTAAAATGAATTTCTCCGAAACCGGTGTCGGCCAGTACCGCTGGCCGATTTCCGAATTTTTATCTTCCAAACTGTTAGGAATTTTTAGAAAGTCCTTTAGACTTTATTTCTTAGAATCATATTTCTTACCTATACTCTTTTTCTGAGAATTTTATGAATTTATGAAAATTCTTTCGGAGTCGGTAAATAACTGATTCCGGGATTTTTAATAAAAAATCTATACAGTATTTCTTCAAACGAATTTCACCATTGGTCTTCAAATATTATTCTTGATTTTTGGTAAAATTTTCAGACCATTCCAAAATACTTGAATTTAGGGCATTTTTCCAAAATTTGCAAAATTCCTTTTCCACTTCATTTCCACCTCATTTCCCACTCACACTTCACCTAACCCCACTCACTCTCTCCCTCTCCCACAGCCGGCCAAGTGGCCAAAGAGAGGACACTCACCTCACCCCTCCTTTTGCAAGAAAACCCCTCACTTCTATCCAATTTCCAACCCCTTTACAAAAATCCCAAACTATAAATTCCTATTCATTTGCAAATCACTCTTTTTCTCTCTTTCACTTCAACAAGAGAGGAGAAGCTCCATAATCTCCTCCTTCCACAACTGAACCCTAGCTCCAAGATCACTTCAAAACCCTTCCCTCCAGCCCAAGGCAACTCCAAGAGCACTTCTTCACCTCAAGCTTCCACAACAAGTGTGGAGTGAAGACATCATCCTCATCCTTGGAACAAGTCACAATTGAACCTATCCCTAGTGAGTATTTCACTCACCAAGACTTGTATTAGCCCTAGAATACTTATATCTACACTTCTTGTACACCTAGGTCACCAAAAACCACGAATTGAACCATCAAACACACTTCCAGAAATTCTGATCTGCTCACTGTTCTTCACAGTATTAGTCGACTCATCATAGGAACTAGTCGACTAGAACACTTAGCTGAAACTTAGTTTTCTGGAAAAACCCAGTATTAGTCGACTTGCCCCAAATATTAGTCGACTAACAAACTCTCTGGAAACCCATATTAGTCGACTCCTAAATTTACCTAGTCGACTAATCCTTCCTGGACCAGAAACCCAACTTTCTGTATCAGCAGACTTAGTCGACTTAAGTGTCCATTAGTCGACTAGAACTCCCTATTAGTCGACTAACCTTCCTACCCTAGTCGACTAACTTTCCCTGAAACAGAATTCTAACTCTCTGTATCCCAGTATTAGTCGACTAACCCTTACCCCTAGTCGACTAATCCTGACTGTGTGGCATAGTAAATTTCTGTTCTGAATTTGGTTTTTATACTTGTTACATATGTATTATATCTTGCTTGTTCATGCTTCAATACTGGCTCTACATGACCTATTACTGGATGGATGTATCTCTTATTACCTCATGACTTATTATTGCATATACTCGTTCCATGACATGTTAAACAATAATATCACCACTTATCATGCCATCCCTTAAAACTAAGCATGATACACTTGACTTTTACATAAAAAGCACCAACTTACACATGGGTCGGGGGAAATATGCGGAATATCGATATGTGTTCGTGTTTACAGTGGTATTAGGTTGTGCACTATATTTTCCGGTCTTACCTGCGGTACTCCAGGGGACCGAGGGGAGTGCTTCCTCCCTTTCCTGTTTACTGTCATGACAAGGGCATACATAAGACCCTCCTGTTAGCCTAGCGGCAGGTTCCGTCTTCAAGCAACGGAACAATACTGGGCCGTGGTCCCGGGCATGCACGGGACCCACTGTAAACATAGTTCGTCGATACAACCGCTGTTTCCAATAACAACCTTGTTTCACTAGGATATGGATCTATGTGCTCTGGGACGCTGGGTCACATAGCTAGATATCACAGTAAGACAAGTAATAATAATAAGACGCTAATTGTAGATTCGTTGCATATGATCTTACCTTATTGAGTTTACATCGCTTGTTATTCGTTGCTATTTATTGTAACTTCATTACCTTTATTCATGATCCTTATGTCACTTGACTATCCTTTATTTGTTATTATATGTCTTGACCCTTTGGATTTGCAAATTCAGATTCTGAGGCTTGGGACGAAGTGGAGCCTTCCACGGAGGACCGGGCTTATCTTTGTGAGCAGGCTGACCGGCTCTAGTCCTATCATGTTCGACTCTTCCTTTTGGTTCACGGGATCTCCATCCATTTCGTGAGCGTTTTGTATTTTTGGTTGTATATCGTTCATTTTGGACTTGGGTTGTGATAAAGGACACTTGTAGAGTGATTTTGCTTATCATAACTTGTATAGCTTTGTATTTATCTTTTGTAAGTTGGCATATGAATATACCACGCTGTGTGTTGTACTCTGATACTTGTTGTACTTATGCTTAGCGTATATACGTGGGGGCACCATCTGACCTACGTATATGCGTTGCAGTGACGTTCCCGTATCCTTGGGATCGGGGCGTTACAGGTTGGTATCAGAGCCTAGGCTCTCAAACCTAAAAGTACAACCAAGTGGCAAATTCTAGTGATTTGCTAATGCCAACTACGATGTACAAAGTTATATAGTCCTTCTCGACTTCGTCCTTGATTCGATCCTCGTATCCTAAACTCCTTCCCTTTGTTACCAATTCCAGATCTTATCCCTTTCGGTATGGAGAGACGTTCGGGTCGCAACAATGTCGGGCAAGTACCGAATGGACCCGTAGGAGGAGAGGGTGCTGATGTCCTGAGGATCATTCAGACTATGCTGGGAAACCAGCAACAGCAGATGGAGAATCAGCAGCAGCAGACTGAGCTCCTCAGGCAGGAGTTGGCAGCTCCGAAGGAGCAAAGGCCTGGGAACGTGTCAGACTTCCGGCGGCTGCAGCCGGCCGTATTCACGGGAGTCGAGAGGCCATTGGAGGCTGAACAGTGGTTAACAGACACCACCGATCTGCTGAACGCCGCCAGGGTGCCTAAGGAGAACCAAGTGGAGGTTGCAAAGATCCAGCTGAAGGACATAGCCAGGACTTGGTGGCTTGCAGAGGAGGCTCGCTTGAAGGAACCTATCTCTTGGGATACGTTCTCCAAGAGCTTTTATAGCAGGTTCTTTCCCGCCACTGCTCAGAGGGACATGGAGGAGCAGTTCATCAGGCTTCAACAGGGGGATAGATCCGTGGATGAGTATGCTGCAGAATTCCTCAGGCTGAGTCGCTTTGCCCCTTACATGGTGTCAGATGAAGAGAAGAGGGCAAGTAGGTTTCAGCAGGGTTTACAGATGGAGATCCAGATGTTTCTGATGCCCTAGCAGCTGAAGACCTATGCTGAGGTTCTCACCATCGCTCGAGAGGTGGAGCGTGGGTTTCAGAAGAAGCAAGAGAACCAGGCCATGAAGAGGCCGTTTGTGCCGGTGGGCAGAGGAGGACCATCCAGGGCAGCGAAGGTCCAGGCCAGGCATCCATTCAGGGCAGTTCCTTACCAGGTGGCTCGACCAGGTCTTATCTGCAATTTCTGCCAGAAACCAGGACACTCTCAGCAGGATTGCAGGAGGGCAAACGGATGGTGTTTGGTGTGTGGAGCACGAGACCATGCTGTGGAGACCTGTCCGCACAGGAGAATGGGGTTTGCTAATCAAACCTTGCCGGCACCTCAAGGGCAGAATGGACAGAGGGCACTACCAGGGCCAGTTGGGCAGAGGCACCAGGGACCAGTGATGAGGAGAGCTCTTCCCCTTCCTCCACCGCATGTTGCTCGCCCAGTGCAGAGAGGAGCCCGGACGGCAGCGGGGCGTGGCAGAGGTCAGGCCTACAACCTGACAGCAGTGGAGGCTGAGGCTTCAGAGGAGGTGATTACAGGTAACATCAGAGTTCATTCTATACCTGTTCTCGCTCTCTTCGATTCGGGTGCATCCCACTGTTATATCTCCGACCATTTTGTGGCTGTTCATTCCATACCTGTTAAGGCTTTAGACCACAAGTGGGAGATAAGTACCGGGAATGGGGTAGTTGTATCTTCTAGAGTTTGTGCTGACTGTCCAGTGGAACTTTGTGGGAAGACCTTGGCCATAGATATGCTCGTACTAGACACCAAAGGGTACGACGTAATCTTAGGCATGACCTGGCTCAGTCAGTACTATGCAGTGATTGACTGTAGAGGAAGGAAGATCAATTTCAGAATCCCGCATCAGCCGGAGTTCCAGTTCAGTGGAGAGGTGAAGCCTGCTAAGAAGGAGATTCAGATGACCACTTCGGAGGTTCTGAAGGGAGTGCCGGTGTGGGATGAATTTCCAGAAGTCTTTGCTGAGATTTCAGGACTTCCACCGGAGAGGATAGTGGAGTTCTCCATTGATACAGTTCCAGGGACAGCTCCTATATCCAAGGCTCCGTACAGGATGGCACCGACAGAGTTGGAGATCTTGAAGAAGCAACTGCAGGAGTATTCGGACAAGGGATTGATTCGGCCAAGCACTTCACCATGGGGAGCTCCAGTGCTCTTGGCGAATAAGAAGGATGGTGGTAAGAGGCTTTGTATTGATTATAGGGAGTTGAACAAGGTCACCATCAAGAACAAGTATCCCTTGCCCCGGATTGATGATTTATTTGATCAGCTCCATGGAGCCCGTGTATTTTCTAAGTTAGATTTGCAATCGGGTTACCATCAGCTGAGGGTGAAGAAGGAGGATGTTCCGAAGACGGCATTCAGGACCCGTTATGGCCACTATGAATTTCTAGTTATGCCTTTCGGAGTCACCAATGCCCCTGCGGTTTTCATGGATTTGATGAATCGAGTGTTCTCCCTTACCTAGATCAGTTTGTAGTTGTATTCATAGATGACATCCTGATTTATTCAAGGAATGAGAAGGAGCATGCAGAGCACTTGAGGATCGTGTTGCAGACCCTTCAGCAGGAGCAGCTTCATGCCAAGAGGAGCAAGTGTGAGTTCTGGTTGGACAGCATAACTTTCCTTGGACACATAGTTTCAGCAGAAGGAATTTCAGTTGATCCTAGTAAAGTCCAGGCAGTGAAGAATTGGCCAGTTCCGAAGACGGTGACTGAGATAAAGAGCTTTCTTGGACTAGCCGGATATTACAGGCGCTTTGTCCAGGATTTCTCTAGACTTGCAGCTCCGTTGACCAGGCTCACCAGAAAAGGGGAGAGATACATATGGACGGAAGAATGTGATGCAGCATTTGAACAGTTGAAGCAGAGGCTTATCACAGCTCCAATCTTGAGGACTCCTTCAGGAAGAGGAGGGATGGTCATTTTCTGTGATGCATCAGGTAAAGGCCTGGGGTGTGTGCTTATGCAACATGATCATGTTATAGCATATGCATCTAGGCAGTTGAAGCCTCATGAGAGGAATTACCCAACTCATGACTTGGAGTTGGCAGCTGTGATATTTGCTTTGAAGATCTGGAGACACTACCTTCTGGGAGACAAAGTGTTGATATACACAGATCACAAGAGCCTCAAGTATATTTTCTCACAGAAGGAGTTGAATATGAGGCAGAGGAGGTGGTTGGAGCTTATGGCGGACTATGATATTGACTTGCAGTATCATCCAGGCAAAGTCAATACCGTTCCTGATGCACTGAGCAGGATGCCAGAGAACAGAGTGCTAGTCCACCTTACTCAGCAGAGGGAGTTGATTCGGGAATTCATCAGATTGGATTTGATGTTAGTGCTAGGAGGTGAGAAGGCCGGGCAGTTCATGGCTTTACAGATCCAGTCATCATTGATAGAGGAGATCAAGGGAGCTCAGAAGGAGGACCCCAGATTGCAGACATTCAGAGCTCAGGTGGAGGCTGGATTGAGGTCGGATATCTGCATTCACCCAGATGGTGCATTGTATTTTGGAGATAGACTTTGTGTTCCCCGAGGAGAAGTCAGACAGAAGATTTTGGAGGAAGCACACAGTTCAGCTTATTCTATACACCCTGGGGGAAACAAGATGTACCAGGACCTGAAGAAGCACTTTTGGTGGAATGCTATGAAGAGGGAGATAGCCCAGTTTGTTGCCAAGTGCTTGGTTTGCCAGCAGATAAAGATCGAGCATCAGAGATCAGCTGGACTTCTTCAGCCTTTGCCGATACCCGAGTGGAAATGGGAGCACATCACCATGGACTTCGTGACGGCATTGCCTCGGAGTCCCAGGGGTAATAATGCGGTGTGGGTGATAGTTGATCGCCTCACCAAGTCAGCTCACTTCATACCATTCAGGGTAGGCCAGTCGACAGAGGTTCTGGCAGATAAGTATATGAAGGAGGTGGTTCGTCTGCATGGAGTTCCAGTTAGTATTGTGTCAGATAGAGACACCAGATTCAGATCTCATTTCTGGGAGAGTCTCCAAGAAAGTCTGGGAACTCATCTGAAATTCAGTACTTCTTATCATCCTCAGACAGACGGACAATCTGAGAGGACTATCCAGATCCTTGAAGATATGTTGAGGGCTTACATGATTGACTTTGGGGGATCTTGGGAAGACCATCTTCACTTGGCTGAGTTTTCATATAACAACAGCTACCAGGCAAGTATTAAGATGGCACCCTTTGAGGCATTGTATGGTAGGAAGTGCCGATCACCGATTTGTTGGGATGAAGTCGGTGAGAGGAGTCTGTTGGGACCAGAGATTCTGATGCAGACTACAGAGAAAGTCAGAGTTATCAGAAATCATCTCAGGGCTTCTCAGAGTAGGCAGAAGAGTTGGGCAGACACTCGGAGAAGGCCATTGGAGTTCCAGGTTGGAGATCATGTATTCTTGAGGATATCACCTACCAAGGGAGTGATCCGGTTCGGTGCTCGTGGGAAGCTAAGTCCAAGGTATATTGGCCCATTCGAGATCCTGGATCGTGTGGGAGATGTGTCCTATAGATTGGCATTACCGCCTTCTTTGGACGGGGTGCATAATGTCTTCCACGTGTCTCAGTTGAGGAAGTATGTCAGGGATGACAGCCATATTCTGGATCATTCCGAGCTGGAGCTACAACCGGATTTATCATACCAAGAGCAGCCGTTGGCCATTCTGGATAGGAGTGTCAAGACACTGAAGAACAGAGCTATTCCATTGGTATTGGTGTCATGGAACAGGCATGCGCCAGGAGAGGCCACTTGGGAGCGTGAGGACGTTATCCGGGGGCGTTATCCTCAACTTTTCACATCTTGATTGGGTAAGACTCTTTTCTTCTACTCTTCTTTACCGTTATCTTTCCTTGTATCCATATCTATCTGTTGCTTTTCCTGTTATCTTTCACCTTATGAAATTTCGAGGACGAAATTTTTGTAAGGTGGGTAGATTGTAATACCCCTCTCCCGGAATACGTGCTTAGTTACGTATTCAGTCTTTCGACCGTATTTTCCGATTTACCTTCCGTATTTGACCGATTTTAATTCCAAATATCATTTTCCAATATTTTAGATTTTATGTGATTTTCTGGAATTTTCTGGAATTAAAATGAATTTCTCCGAAACCGGTGTCGGCCAGTACCGCTGGCCGATTTCCGAATTTTTATCTTCCAAACTGTTAGGAATTTTTAGAAAGTCCTTTAGACTTTATTTCTTAGAATCATATTTCTTACCTATACTCTTTTTCTGAGAATTTTATGAATTTATGAAAATTCTTTCGGAGTCGGTAAATAACTGATTCCGGGATTTTTAAAAAAAATCTATACAGTATTTCTTCAAACGAATTTCACCATTGGTCTTCAAATATTATTCTTGATTTTTGGTAAAATTTTCAGACCATTCCAAAATACTTGAATTTAGGGCATTTTTCCAAAATTTGCAAAATTCCTTTTCCACTTCATTTCCACCTCATTTCCCACTCACACTTCACCTAACCCCACTCACTCTCTCCCTCTCCCACAGCCGGCCAAGTGGCCAAAGAGAGGACACTCACCTCACCTCCTCCTTTTGCAAGAAAACCCCTCACTTCTATCCAATTTCCAACCCCTTTACAAAAATCCCAAACTATAAATTCCTATTCATTTGCAAATCACTCTTTTTCTCTCTTTCACTTCAACAAGAGAGGAGAAGCTCCATAATCTCCTCCTTCCACAACTGAACCCTAGCTCCAAGATCACTTCAAAACCCTTCCCTCCAGCCCAAGGCAACTCCAAGAGCACTTCTTCACCTCAAGCTTCCACAACAAGTGTGGAGTGAAGACATCATCCTCATCCTTGGAACAAGTCACAATTGAACCTATCCCTAGTGAGTATTTCACTCACCAAGACTTGTATTAGCCCTAGAATACTTATATCTACACTTCTTGTACACCTAGGTCACCAAAAACCACGAATTGAACCATCAAACACACTTCCAGAAATTCTGATCTGCTCACTGTTCTTCACAGTATTAGTCGACTCATCATAGGAACTAGTCGACTAGAACACTTAGCTGAAACTTAGTTTTCTGGAAAAACCCAGTATTAGTCAACTTGCCCCAAATATTAGTCGACTAACAAACTCTCTGGAAACCCATATTAGTCGACTCCTAAATTTACCTAGTCGACTAATCCTTCCTGGACCAGAAACCCAACTTTCTGTATCAGCAGACTTAGTCGACTTAAGTGTCCATTAGTCGACTAGAACTCCCTATTAGTCGACTAACCTTCCTACCCTAGTCGACTAACTTTCCCTGAAACAGAATTCTAACTCTCTGTATCCCAGTATTAGTCGACTAACCCTTACCCCTAGTCGACTAATCCTGACTGTGTGGCATAGTAAATTTCTGTTCTGAATTTGGTTTTTATACTTGTTACATATGTATTATATCTTGCTTGTTCATGCTTCAATACTGGCTCTACATGACCTATTACTGGATGGATGTATCTCTTATTACCTCATGACTTATTATTGCATATACTCGTTCCATGACATGTTAAACAATAATATCACCACTTATCATGCCATCCCTTAAAACTAAGCATGATACACTTGACTTTTACATAAAAAGCACCAACTTACACATGGGTCGGGGGAAATATGCGGAATATCGATATGTGTTCGTGTTTACAGTGGTATTAGGTTGTGCACTATATTTTCCGGTCTTACCTGCGGTACTCCAGGGGACCGAGGGGAGTGCTTCCTCCCTTTCCTGTTTACTGTCATGACAAGGGCATACATAAGACCCTCCTGTTAGCCTAGCGGCAGGTTCCGTCTTCAAGCAACGGAACAATACTGGGCCGTGGTCCGGGCATGCACGGGACCCACTGTAAACATAGTTCGTCGATACAACCGCTGTTTCCAATAACAACCTTGTTTCACTAGGATATGGATCTATGTGCTCTGGGACGCTGGGTCACATAGCTAGATATCACAGTAAGACAAGTAATAATAATAAGACGTTAATTGTAGATTTGTTGCATATGATCTTACCTTATTGAGTTTACATCGCTTGTTATTCGTTGCTATTTATTGTAACTTCATTACCTTTATTCATGATCCTTATGTCACTTGACTATCCTTTATTTGTTATTATATGTCTTGACCCTTTGGATTTGCATATTCAGATTCTGAGGCTTGGGACGAAGTGGAGCCTTCCACGGAGGACCGGGCTTATCTTTGTGAGCAGGCTGACCGGCTCTAGTCCTATCGTGCTCGACTCTTCCTTTTGGTTCACGGGATCTCCATCCATTTCGTGAGCGTTTTGTATTTTTGGTTGTATATCGTTCATTTTGGACTTGGGTTGTGATAAAGGACACTTGTAGAGTGATTTTGCTTATCATAACTTGTATAGCTTTGTATTTATCTTTTGTAAGTTGGCATATGAATATACCACGCTGTGTGTTGTACTCTGATACTTGTTGTACTTATGCTTAGCGTATATACGTGGGGGCACCATCTGACCTACGTATATGCGTTGCAGTGACGTTCCCGTATCCTTGGGATCGGGGCGTTACAATTAGAGGTGTAGTATTAACTTGATCATGAGAACAGTGACAAGGCTAAAATTGAAGTTTCGCACTTTGTCTTTTCGATATTAACATCATGATCGTGATGTTAACAATGTTCGATCGGCCCTGCGTCGGTCGACCGTGATGTCCGTCGAAGGAAGAAGCTCTTCTTTGTCGCTCTTCTAAACATTTTGGATCTTGAAGCTTTGATTAGAGGTGCAGTGTTAACCTGATCATGAGAAGAGTCCTATTAAGGATAATACTTCTTTAAGAACCTACCATTGATTAGGAATCATGAGCGTATCACCGTCCGAAGTTATGAGGCGGTATGCTCCATTTGAGTAGACTGATTCTACTACAAATGGTTCTTTCTAATTGGGTTGAAACTTTCCTTTCGTCTTGTTTGTCCTAACCATGGGTCTTCTGATAGCCAAGACAATATCGCCTTTCTTAAAATCCGTTCTCTGACTTTTTATTGAAGGCTCTGGAAATTCGAGCTTGATAGAGCTCAATTTGTTGTTGGGCTTGTAGATGTTTGTCGTCTAAAACTTCCAACTCTTGGAGGCGCAATCGATGCTTTTCCTCGTCCGCTATCTCGGTTGTCAAGGTAACTCGTAGAGATGGGATCTGGATCTCCAGTGGGAGCACAACTTCACATCTGTACACCAAGGAAACGGCATGGCTTTTGTCGGGGTTCTCACTGTTGTGCGGTAGGCTCACAAGCATTCACCTAATCTGTCATCCCAGTCGCGTTGACTTTTTGAGACGAATTTTTTGAGAAGCTTCCCAATGTCATGTTGAAAGCTTCTGCAAGGCCATTAGCAATTGGATAGTATACCGTTGATGATACACTTTGGATTCTAAGTTTATTACAGAACCTCTAAAATGCTTGGCTAATGAATTGGGGTCCATTGTCGTGGACAATTCGTCGGGGTACAATGAAGCGATAGATCATGTGATGTTTGATAAACTTGATCATGTTTGGTGTCTTTATTTCCTTCACGGTAAAAACTTCCGTCTATTTAGAGAAGTAATCTGTTATGGCCAAGATGAAGCGGTGTCCTCTGGATGTCGAGGGACTGATGGGTCCAATAATATCCATTCCGCACCCTTCGAATGGCCATGAGGAAGACGTTGGATGAAGATGTCCCGGTGCTTGATGGATGAAGTCACCGTGGATCTAAAATGCATGGCATCGCTTAGCATAGGCGATGGCGTCCTTCGAGCAATAATAGCCTTGGACCAATAATAGCCAAGTCTTTTAAGCTAGTCTCTGAGCTTGGGCCCAGGTTGGTGAGCTCCACAAATACCGTCATGAGATTCTTTGAGTGCTTCCTGTGCCTCTTTGTGTGAAAGGCATCGGAGTAGGATTCCATTGTACGATCGGTGATACAATGTTTGCATGATCGCATTATAATGCAATTAAGGAGCTTTCCTTCTAATGGCAGCTGCCTTTTTGAGATCGCTGATCGGGGCGGAACTAGCACTAAAAAATGTGTAGTTTTATGAAATCAATGAAAAGCTCGTATGTGCGCTAATGTACCATCGATACTTCTGTTATAGCATTGGCTCAACGAGTCAAATCCACAGGGAAGGGAGGCGATAGAAGCATTGACAGTTTTTATTCACGTTTTATGTTAACAGTTCTTCTTTGTTAAAAATTAGAAAAAGAAAAGAAAGGAAAAGAAAATGAAATCCAGAATGTGGTAGGTGGAGAAGGGCGATGAAAACGTCGATGTAAAAACAAAATAGAAGTGGTTTGGAAAACAAAATAGAAAAGAAGAAGAAGCTTGTAGTAAAGAAAATAAAAACAAAGACAAACAAAGAAAGCGGTGAAAACAACGATGAAAAGATAAAAGAATTGCTTTTCAAAACAAGGTAAAAGAAAAACTCATGGCTACTAACTACCAATTGCTCCACTAAACATGCTAACCTCTTAATTATAGTTGCCTCACATTTGATCCTCGGCCATCACTAATCCTTGGCTTTAAGAGACGATACAAAACATGGCAAATGAGATGGTTCTTCACATTCAAACTTGCATCAAGAGCAAGCTAATACAAACATTAGATCATCAAACCATTGAAAGAAAGCATGAAATAAGAGAGAGTTAGCTTGGTTAGCAAGTTAGCAAGTTAGATGTTAGAACCCATCATCATGAGCCATCAATGGCTCTTGCAAGAACAAGGCCTTGTAGAGGCTACTCGATTCATGTGGATTATCAAGTAAGTGGTTAGATGGTTAGTGATTAGTAGTTAGATTGCCATGAGAAGAAAAGAAGTTAGCCAAGCAACATGTAGAAGATGGAGGAGATTACATCAGAGAAGAAAGGAGGCACCTTTACATAGATTGTCACCATCTATTACATCAATCCCTCTCTATCTCTCTCTCTCTGAATCTCTCAGCCCTAATACATGATCTAAAAATGAAATAACATAACAAAATATAAGAAATGAAGAACACCTACCTACACTACACTAAAACATAGAAACCCTAGCCTAAAAAATGAAAACTCACTCGTTCAGGGCCTCTGCAGGGGTTTTTATAGGCATAGGAGCCTTCCAGAAGACGAGACAGGGCCACACGTCAAAAATCGACGCGTGGCCCCACCAATGGGCCGCGGATCCGCGGCTATGGCCACAGATTCGCGGCCATACCAGGGACTTAGGTCCCTGGTTTTTGGCAGGGGGTCCCCGTTGCTTCAAGAATGTTCCTGGTATATTCAGTTTCTGGTAATTTCGCCCGAATATTCGTCTGACGTGCGCAAGGAGTCTAGGTTCGACGTATCTTCTAGATGATCCCTTGCTTGGCCTCCACGAAATTCGGGATTAATTACCCTAAAAGGGAATTAATTAGGCTCTTATTACTCCTTTGCCCTTGAACTCTTGATTTACCTGCAATAGAGACTAAAACACAGTTTAGACCGACAATTTATTCATAAATCGGTGGGAAAATGCGATATAATAATGCATAATCGTAGACTAATCAATTGCCAGGCAATATGCCATATAAGATGAAGTCGATATAAGGGAATCGCCAATCCCTAGGTTCGAGACTTGTCGAAGTCTAAAGAACCTCTTTGACTTGAAGGTCTCTCGGAGTTCTACTGTCTTCAAGGGCAAATTTGCAACAATTCAAGTAGCGACTGTAGATAAGTACTCTCTCCGTAGATCCAGATGGAAGGGCCAATGAAGCGGCGAGGGACGCCAGCGCGTCTACATGCGCATTTTGCTGACGTGGCATATGGTCAATGTAGAAGTTTTCAAACTTCTCTGCCATGATAATGGTCACGTTATGATATAGCATCAAGTCTTCATGTCGGACTTCGTACTCCCCGTGAACCTGGTTGACGATGAGTTTTGAATCTCCGTATGCTTTGAGGTTTTTTACTCCAATCTCTTCAGTAAGCTGCATCCCAGTCAAAAGAGTATTGTATTCCGAGACATTGTTGGAACAGGCTCAGTTAACAAGAATGCACGAGGGATCACATAGTTATGTGGGTAGATAATTACTACCCCTACACCTGCGATGATATTTCCCTCCAGGTTTGTCCTCGATGCTCCGCCGAAGAATAGTTGCTACACTTGTTCTTCGAGAAGGCGTTGATGATGTCAACTTCTGCGATCTCGTCAGGAGATCATCATAAAGTTTTAAATTTCTTGAAACTGGATGATCGGCCAGGAAATCTACCATAGCTTGTCCTTTGATCGCCTTTTGTGGCATGAATTTCATCTCATATTGTGATAGCAATATAGCTCATTTCGCTAGTCTGCAGCTCATGAAGATGGCCTTGTCATGAGCAATCGCAAAGGATTAACTCTGGAGATGACTTGAATGCATTGCCCCATGACGTTGTATTGCATCTTCTAGACAGCAAAGACCAACGCTAGGCATGTTGGCTCAAAGGCCTATCACTCCAGTTTGATGATGATCAACTCATGTAGCTATAGTACTAATGATCTTGTGCTCATTTAGTTTCTGATATTCTACCAAGATCTTGGTCGGTGTTTAGCTTCAACAAAAGATTCGAAGTCAAGTTTTGAAGCTAGACGTGTTAATTTAAGAGCTCGTACTTCAAGATCACATCAAGTACTCAACAGGAGTCTAGCTCTTTGGATTGAGTTTGGACCAAGTCAAGATAGAGAAGAAGATTTTCAAAGAGAAAAAATTTCAAGACTTGTGTTATGTTTGTAAGTGTTAAGATTTTTATTTTAGGATAAAATGTAAAGGATAGATTAGTTGTGGATTTCTCAAACTCATATACACACACACAAAACTTTGATTTTTCAGAAAATACAGTTTTGGTTTTATGATTAAATTTCTATATCTCAAAAACTAGTTCACATGTTTATAATATGTGTTAATTTTCATCACACAATTTATACTTCATAGTGTTTCAATAAACGTATTTTTGTGGGATTTATGGATATTTTATGATATTTAAAATGAATTTAAAAAGACCTTTAAGAAAAATGTGTTTTTGGGCTGCTTACGGTCGACTGACCAGTCGATCGAGCAGTCACCCGATGTGCACAAGACGTGCACAATCCTATGTGACTTGAGATCGATCGATTGACCGGTCGACCATAGTAGAGATCGGCCGACCAAACGGTCGACCGACTGAGTTTGCAGAGCTCTCGGGTTTTCTCGGTCGACCGGGCGGCCGATTGTTATGTTGATCTGCACAACACCCTTATAGTTTTTTTGCCATAACTTTTTATTCTTCTATTAACTCAACATGATTTAAATTACATTTCAAAGATAACTTTCAAGGCTATATTTCATATTCAATAATTATTTTCTGACTCAAATGTTAAAGATGTCAAATATTGGGTTGAATTCTGTTCTTGTTCTGAAAACAGTTTACAGTTTCTAGTTTGACATATTTTAGTATTTTATTGATACCTTTCTACTAAAATATGATTTTGATTTGATTTAAGTTGTATTAAAAAGAATACTTGAAGATATACAAATTTTTCCTATATACTTATTTTTAAACTTCTAATGTTTTAGGCCTCAAAACTGTGCTCTAAGTTGACCTATTACACAGTCTGGGTCTGTGGTCGGTCGACCGCCCTATCGACCGGCCAGACTCCAATGGTCAAAAATTTGACCGTTGGTCGGTCGACCGTTAGGCCATTTCCAGCAGTTTTTGAACCATAACGACTAGTTTTTCTTAGCCCCTATATATGGGGTTTTTGGGTGAGTTTTACACAAGATTTTGAGAAGTGTTTTGGAGCAAGTTTTTTCTATTTTCCATAGAAGTTTTTCAACAAGTTTATGGGATAAACTTCCTTATCAAAAGAGAACTTTTCAAGAGTGTTTTTTTGAGTTTTCAAAAGAGATTTCTTGAGTTTTTCACCACAATATTTGTCTAGTTTTTCTCACAGAAGCTTGAGCTTTCCATTGCTATATTTATCCTCTAGGATCCTTGTTATGAGAGAGTTTGTTTTTGTAATCAAGAGAAGTGATCACAAATATTTCATCCCTTATATTTGAGGAGTTGTAGAGGTTGCAGCCTCGATGAACTTGCGAGTTCGTGTGGTGTATTGTTCTTGCGGAACAAGTGAGGGACTTGCGGGTCAAAGAGTTCTTGAGGAAGCTCATTGTAGGTATTACGACACCGAATGATCTTGCGGGATAGATTATAGTGGAAATCTTCATAGTGGTGGAGGCAGGGATATAGAGAAAGTGGCTCGAACCTCGAAACAAATCTCCCGTATTTGTGATTGCTTATCTCTCCTTCTCTCACTTGTGTTTATATATCTTGCATGCTTTTATTATTTACATTCTCACATGCTTGATATACTTGTGCTTTATTGATATACATGCTTGGGTTATTTTAATATCTTGCATGCTCTTGTATTGATTATATTCTTGCATGCTTGATATTATCATTGTGTTTATGTGCATACTTGTATCAAACCAAGAGAGCTAAAGTAGCACCTCAACTCTTAGTCTAGAGGAATCTTGAGGAGAAGTCAAGAGCCTTTCATCGGGAATTAGGTTTCATTCTTTGGGCATACAAAGTGTGTGTATTTAGTTTGCATAATTAATTTTAATTCTGTATTAGTTTTCCATTAGATTATCTAGTCACCTATTCACCCCCTTCTAGGTGACTTACAAAGCATTCTTTTTCGATTGGGTTGTAACGGTACTCTGCCCCAATCATCATTCTACTTAAATAGTAGATTGCATGTTCTTGATTTTGATCATAGTTTTGGCCTAGCAAAGCTCCCAAGAGATGATCCATCACTCGAAGATATTGCAGGAAAAGTTTTCCTGATAATGGAGCTACCAGAATGGGTAGGTGTGTGGGATACTCTTTGATCTCCTCAAATGCTTCTTCGCAAGCATCGTCCCAAATGAATGAGACTTCCTTCTTCATTAACTTTGTGAAGGATTGACAGTGCCCCGAGAGATTTGATATGAATCTCCAGATATGCGCCAGTCATCCCTGTAAACCTCTGAGTTCTTTGAGATTTCTTGGAGGTTGCATCTCTTGGATGACACGGATTTTCTTCAGGTCCAGGTGAATTCCTTTGGATGTAATGACAATCCAAGGAATTTGTCACTGGCTACCCCCAGGAAGGACTTGGTCGGGTTCATCTTCAACTGGTGAGCCTGCATTATGTCGAACAATCTTTTCAGCTCTGTGAGGTGATCGCCTTTGTCACGTCTCTTCACGGCGATATCATTGACATAGCATTCTATGATCTTGCGTATATGCTCATAGAAAATTGCATTCATGACATGTTAATATGTCGCACCTGCGTTCTTCAAGCCAAAGGGCATTATTGTATAGCAGTATATACCCAGAGGCGTCCTGAAAGATGTGTTCTTTTCATCTTCATGTTGGCCCAGAGGCCTTCCACTCTAGTTTTGATGATGATTAACTCATGTAGTTATGTTTACTAACAATCTTGTGATGTTTAGTTTCAGATACTTAACCAAGATATTAGTAGGTGATTAGCTTCAACAAAGGTGTTTTGGAGCTTTTCACATGGTGATTCAAGAGCCCGAGCGTCAAAGTTCATATCTAGCACTCGTTGGAGTCAAGCTCGGTGGATCACGGTTTGGATCGAGTCGACTTGGAGACGGCGCTCTACAAGAAGACCTCGGTACATAGTTTAGTTTATGTTTTTAGATCCATTTGTAAGGACTAGATAGTGTGATATGTTCAAGTTCACAACATACACACGTTTCTTATTTTGGTTTTCGGTTTTTGGTTTAACCGATCTTGGTTTTCATGAATAGATAGAATCAATAAGTTTACATGGTTTAATGTATATTAGATTTGTTCTATATACATGCATTCTTCAACTATTTAAACAAACTTAGTTTGATAGTCTATGTCATGAGTTTGGAGTTTTTGGTGTTTTAACAAAAACTTATTTTTTGATTTATGTGTCAAAAACATTGATATATATCTTTATATGTATATTGGATTATATCTATATACAACATGCTTCAAGTTGTTTCAATATCATGTTTTTGTATTTGGATGAGTTTTTGACAAAACGAATTTTCAATTCAAAAATCCAAGTTTTAAAAAATACGGATTTTGGTTTTCGGCAAAATTTTCATAACACAAAAATGGTTCAAATTGTTTGATATATGTGTTGAATTTTTTCACACATGTTTGTTTATCAAAGTATTATTCTGAAACTATTTTTGTGAATTTTTAGAGAATTTATGAGATTTATTTGATGATTAAAAACCAAGTTTTTCAATCCCTTTTATCACCCTGCCAGGCTCTGGCGGTCGATCGGATCAGGAGCCGGTCGACCGAAGCGGTCGACCGGATGTGCACAAGAATGTGCACAAGGCCGTGTCAGTTGGCCGGTCGACCGTGCGGTCGACCGACTTAAGGCAACCCACTCTCGGGTTGCCCCGGTCGACCGGGCGGTCGACCGGCCAGAGAGCCGTTGCTCTCTGGTTCAAGGCCCGGTCGACCTGGCGGTCGACCGGAAGGCTCAACGGTCAAAAATTTGACCGTTGGTCGGTTGACCGGCCGGTCGACCGGAAGGCCAATTCTGGCCTAGTCAGCAGCCAACGGGCAAATCTGTTTTGGGCCTATTTATACCCCATCTCTTGGCTGTTTTGTGGAAGATTTTTGAGGAGAAAATTTTCATACTTTTCAAGTGTTTTCCAGCAAAAAGTTTTGGGTTCAAAATTCTTAATCTCTATTTGTTTTTAAAGTGTTTTTATTTCAAAGAAAATAGTCTTTTGGGAATTGGTTTTTGGTCTCAAAATTCTATACCTATTTGGAGATTTCCCAAGTGATTTTCTTTGTTCAAAACACTTTGTTTTTTCACACTTGAGCTTATCATTCTATCCTCTCTATAGGATCTTTGTTTTTGTGGAAAAGAATTGGTTTGTGGTCTTTTGATCACCAAGTTGTAAACCCTCCTACTTTGTGTTATCCCTCTTGGGTAGAGGTTGATTTGTGGAGTGGTGGCTTTGTTCCCTATCCCTCTAGTGAGAGGTTGATTGGTTGTGTGGCTTTGTGCCCATCCCTTAAGTTGTGAGGTGATCGATTTGTGGTGGCTTTGTGCCTAACCTCTAAGTGTAGAGGTTGTGTTTGTAAAGAGAGGAGTTGTGTACTCCTTATTGTAATTTCCCCAAATCCTCAGTGGAGGTTCCCTGTGTGGGAGTCCTTTGTGGACGAGTTAGTGGAAATCCTTCTGTGTGAAGGCGGGGACGTAGAGCTGGGTGCTCGAACCTCAAAACATATCCGTGTGTTAGCGATTGATCCATTGACTCTCTAACTCTCTCTTTACTTTGTGCCTTGCATCATTTCATATTGCTCATTCATATATTATATGCTTGGCTTGTTTGTGTGTGCCTCACTTGTGCTTAACAACGAGAGCTTCATATAGCACCTCAACTCTTATTCAGAGGAATCAAGAGGAGTTAGTCCAGAGCCCCTCACCGGGAATTCGGCTACCCTCGTTGGTTACACTAAGTGTGTTGCTATTAAGTTTTAATTTCCGCATTTAGTTCATTAGATTAGCCGTACACCTATTCACCCCCCTCTAGGTGTACTTTCACTTCAGGGTACATCTTTATTTGGTTATACCCTGAGAAGCCATCCATGAAGGACATCCTCTCAAACTGTGCGGGTTGTCAATCATAACATCCGTGATCTGGAGATAGAATTCGTCTTTAGGGAAAGTGGCATTTAGATCGAGTAGTCGATGCAAATCCAAATCTTTTCATTCTTCTTAGAACGGGCACTATATTGGCCACCCAATCAGGATGTTGCTCTTCCCTAACGAAACCAGAGTCTATGAGCTTTTTCACCTCTGATTCGATAGCTTCCATGATCTCAGGATGGAACTGTCGTTGCTGTTGTTTGACTGGTTTGGCGTCCGGGTTGATGTTAAGACAATACATAGTAATCTGGGGTCGAGCCCGGGCATGTCCTCATAATTCCAAGCGAAGACATCATATACTCTTGTATAAGCTGTATTAGGTTTTCTTTCTCGGAAAGCGACAAGCTCTCACTTATAAAGATGGGCTTGGGGTTAGCTTCATCTCCAAGGTTTGCCTGAGTCACTTTATCCTCAGTGGGTGGCTCGCGTTGTTCAAAGTGTATATCCCAGAGAGTATTTAAGTGTTTAATCCATAAATCAGAGTCTGACTGGATTTATTCTTCAGGTTCAAATGTATCTTCTTCGTCATCCTCCAAGTGACTCATTGATACCATGTTCACTGAGAGACTTCCGAAGATATCACCGACGCTGACATCTAAGTCCCACGATGATGTAGCTGATGAGCTGCCATGACAGACCTCTTCTTCAGACTCAGGATCTGACAAGACAGGTGTGGATACATAATCGAGTCCTCTTCGGGTATTGTAGTAGCAATCAGGGTCTTTGCCTTTCGGTACAAATAAATGAAGTAGTGCTTATTTTCCTTTACCGAAATTAAGGCCTGATTCCTTGGTAAAATCATACCCCATTCTTTCTATCATGTGACGTGACTTTTGTCCATACAGAATTATCCCCTGAGCTTTCATAAGTGATTGGTAGTCAAAAGTGCATTTTTATCATAACATTTACCATCACATTTTCATATTTATTCATTTAATTCTGCACAATTATAAATATTTTATTATTTATTGTGTGGAGGCCTCGAATTATTATTTTAATAATAAATAAAGCTTAATGAAGCCCAAAAGCCCACATTTGAAGCCCAAGTGCAAAAGTGCAAATATCAATTGTCAAAGTGCAAATATACAAGGGCTAAAGTTGCAAATATCAAAGATGAGGGAAGGATAGACTTCTACCCAACCCTAAACTCTTGCAGATGAGGATAAAAGCCAAAGATAAGATGCAGAGATAAGGAAATTCGTTCAAAAGAGATTGGGAGAATTCCAAATCTAGATAACTTGATTCCCAAGTTATATCCATATCCCACGATAAAGAGCCAGGATGCAGCTTCCAGAAGCAAACGCCCAGATGAACGGATCAGGAGAGGCCACGCGCCAAAGCGCGTGGCCAGCAGAGCCAGTATTGCCGCAAAATTGCGGCAAAGACCAGGTTTTTGCGGCATTTTGGATGAAGCAGACTACCAGATTTCGTGGGCGACTTTATCCAGGACTCTTCTCCCTTCTGAAGCTATAAATACCCCCTGCAGTGCAACGTACAGAGTCGTCCAGCGTCCAGCAGAGGGCCAAAAGCTAGGGTTTAGGTTTTTTCTTTCTTCTAGGTTAGATTTTATGTTCGTTTTTCTTTTGTAAAGTCTGTAACTGAGAGTGGAGGAAGCTTTCATGGAGGAAGGAGTCCATGCTTGTACTGAGGTGACAGCGGTGTAAGCCAACTCTTCTTCTATTGTTAATGAAATCTGCTTGAGATTTGTCTTTTTTATTATACTTGTTTTATTTCTTCGTGTTTTATTCTTGTATTTCTCTGTTCCTGTTTTCTTCCATTGTTTTTCTCTAAATGCCTTGTGAACAATGAGACCCAATTGCATTGAGACTGCCTAGCCAAAGAAGAACCCTTGATGGCTTATGGCGATGAACATCCTATACGCCATACTTGCAAGTCTTCCAAGAAAAGGTAAATCATCGCACGGATCAAAGGTAAGCAGGCTGAAGAGGTTTGTACGTGTTATAAGTTTTTCTTTCTTTCCTTCTCTAGTTTAGATCACCATCCACATCTTTCCATATTCTTTCCCACAACTCATTATAAATACCACTTTTCATTGTAAATATCGTTGTGACTAACAAATTAATTAAAAAAAGATAAATTTTTAGGGATAACTTACAAACGCTTCCATCGCTAGTCCCTCCCTGAGGATCACGACCCGCATAGCCTTGCTACAGCGGATTAGAATTGAGAACTTTCACATCCTATTCTTAAAACTAAAATACTATATTTTGTGTGCAGGAAATCTCAGTCAACAATAAGCTGCGGACTCTGTTTCGATCCGCCCAATAGAATTGGCTTTTGACCTTTTCGCTTGGCTGGTACTTCAAAGAAGACATTGTGTGTGCCTCCTTTCTTTTCGTGTACCAGGTGGGATAACTTTGTTTGTGCGTGCAATGATGTCAAAGTATTCAATGCTGTTCAAGGATCACTACCTACGTCAGTATTGGTGTCTGATAGTATAGAATTCGAAGCAAATTCAAAAAATTGAGCCAAATCTAAATCTTCATTGATGAACCACTTGCTTTCAACATTGGCGGTGGTATCAAAATTGAGCTTATCAATGCTCGTTACAAGAGAATTTATTTCCCAGAGACACTCGTCTTCTTCTGGCTTCGTATTTGCTTCATTGCTAGAGTCAAGTTCTTCTGGGTGTGGACTCTCATCAGCCTCAAGAGAATCCTGATAAAGGAGGGAATCAGTAAAATAATACTCGACTCTTTTGAAGGATGCCTTTCGACAATCAACGTTCTCACTTTTCCATCTTCATCAATGTATTTCATTACTTGATGAAGAGTAGATGGGACAATGGCATTGCGATGAATCTATGGTCATCCCAGCAGCAGATTGTACGAGGTATCGACGTCAATAACATAACATTTCACCTTGGATTTCAGTTCCCCAATTTGACACCTGAGCTTAATTTTCCCCATCGGGTGTGTACCATTGGCATTGAAGTCATAGATGGTCATCTGAGTGGCACTTAACCGATGGGAGGGGATCCCCAAATGCTGCATGACCCTACGGGGCATGATGCTCAATGCAGATCCCGGATCAACCTGAATACGGCTCACTTCAGATGATCTAATATATCCTATATAATGCAGGAGTTTATCATGTTTTCCTTTAACTTGCATGTCTTCTGAGGTGAAGAAGATGCAGGGAAACTGTTTTGAGGTATAGTGGTAATGGTTGCCGTCTTTCACTTCACATATAGCAGGAATCTGGGTTACGAAAACCTTTGCGTCTGCTAATGCTTCTCTTAAAGCGTCCCTTGTAGACTTGGAAAGCCTTAGGAGCTCATAAAGACTGATTCGAGCAGGGATGTTGGCTAGTTGAGCTAAGACATCAAAACATAAGGGAGTTCATGGTCCCGCACCACTTTTCAGAAAAGTTTTGATATACCGAAGCCCTTTCTGAATTTTCACGGATAGCCTCGTAGATTGCTCAATTACTTTCTCAGCTGGCTGTGGAGAGTTTACTATCATACTATCTCAGATACTGTTTGCCAGATCGAGTTTTTGATGTAGAAGGTGCGCTCGTGTCAGCACCAAAGGCAGACTCCTTGTCTCCTAAACTAATAAGGGAGGCGACATCTTCCTCAGTTTCTCTTATAGAGAAACTCACCACATTAATGGAGGAAGCTCTAGTCATGCCTTTGGACTTCCTGCTTGTGACAGTCATCCACTACTGGCTTTTGACAATGTCAGGATGGACCCACATTGTCTCTCCTTGAGGAATAAGAATAGGAATAAGAGCCTTCTCCCTCTGATTGTGAGGATCAGTATTGATCACTCTTAACTTCCCTTTCAGAATGAGAACCACTCCGGTTGGTGTTAATAGGAGATCTCGTCCAAATTGAATAGGTGACATGGCTTTGATTGAGCTTTTACCTGCAAACAACAATATAAAATTTCAGAACTTATAATAGTAGTGCAAGGTGCTCAATTCTACCGCTATAGCAAGTGGCTATGCGGGTCGGGATCCACAAGGAGGGACTAGCGATGGAAGCTTTTTAGTAAGTTATCTTTTATGATACAAAGTATGATTAAAGATCTTCTCTTAGTTCTTTAAAAGAAAAGAAAAACTAGGTTTAAGTTAAGTTAGTAAGAAAGTGGTAGATTGAGAAGGTGGAGAAAATAGAAAATGGATATATGCAAAGAAATTAAAAAGAGTGATAAAAGAGTTGGGTGTTGATGGTGTTGGCGATCTAAACTAAAAGTTAAAAGAAAAGCTAAAAGAAATACATATCTTCTCTGGTTGATGACTTACCTGGAACCCTTGCATGTTTTACCTTACTTTGGAGGTGATCAACGCATAACCCATAAGATTGAGCTCAGTCCCCATTCGCATTACATCATCAAGACGAAGAAGAATAAAATGATACAGAATCTTAAGGAGGAAAGCATCATCATGAAATTTCGGTGGCACTCACACAAATATAGCTATACTGATGCTTCTAAATTCACTTGGATATTCATCAAAATCAAAAGAGGAAAAGTAGAAGTAGAAGAGGAACATATAAACAAGAAAAGCATAAAAATGTTACCTTTGATTGCTTGTAGAAACGATAAAAGAAAGGAGGAGGTTACATCGGTGTCACTCTCAACATAAGTCTCTCTCTCTTACTTACATGAATCTCAGTCTAACCTATGCTTACAAAGAAAAAAAATTACATAAAATAAAAATAAAAACCTACACTAAAAAGAATAAAAAACTAGCCTAAAATCTATCTCTGCTTGGTCGTTCCCCTTTACCTTTGAGATTGTAGGTATTTATAGGAGAAATGCAGAGGGTAGAGGAGTATGAAGATAGGAGAAGCTGGCTATTTTTGAATTTGAATCCTCCCCTTATCTCCAAACTTGATTTGATGTGAATATTCAGTTCTAAATTTTAGTTTGTTAGCGTGTTGATTGCTGAATATAACCTATCAAATGATAGAACTAGAAATAGTGATCAACTTAAGAGTTGTATCCCTTTAAATCTTCTTTCTGGATCATCTTGAATCATAAGACTTGAGTTTCAATAACAAAAGTTATGATTCAAATACTAAAATGTATCCAGTCGGAATCCAAGTCAAAATTGCTTCATCTTATCCGTTGATCTTCTCTCTATCCATTTATCCCTTTATATTTTGAATTTGAACTCTGTATTTGACGTTACCCATGGTTGATCTTTAGCTAACCAAAATGGATTTATAAAAATTCGAATTTTACCGGTTTCTATTTGGTGTTATCTTTCTGATTTGCTCTGATCTTTAGCTGAACATTTGCCCCCAATCCTTGATCTGTTTAACTAGATCTAAGATCATCCGTAGCTAACCACATATATCCAATTAAATCTGATTTTAACTGATATTTATTCAGTTTTATCCTCTTTCTCTTCATGATTACTTTCTGCAAAATCGACATTTAAGATAAGGAATTTAGCAGATTTATTACATGATAAATGTAGGAGTGCAATGAAAAGAATGCAAAATATGTGTACGATCAACATGGCTGTCATATTGGCGGTCATCTTTTTCTGTTCTGGATGAAGCTTTAACACCTGTGCATCGATCAAAGCCTGAAGGACATCTTTAAAGATGTAGCAGTTCTTGGTAGGGTGCCCCAGCATCCTGTCATATAAACAGTAGTTGGGATCATCAGTCTTTTTCACCTCTTCAAGGAGTTTGATCTCCGAAAGTTTGAGTCTATTACTCTTTTGGAGTAACTTGAATAAAGAGACCACATATTCATCCTTGAAGGAATATGACTTATTAGCACGTGCTTGGCCGGAAGCCATTCCTACTCTGACTGACTGGGTCTTTGAAGGTGATTTAACTTTCATTGTCAGAGTATCTCTTCTTCTCGGCTGAGAAGGCGACTCTGGTGCGCGTCGCATTGACTTATTGGGTCTTAGTTTGCTGTATTTTTCTTCAGCCCTAACCTTGGCGATGAACTCTTCCTCCTGTTCGCCTTGTAGCACCAACTACTTCCAAGTGTGACATTCTTTGATCGAGTAGGGAGGTTTGCAGATTGTGACGACATGTCTCAACCAATGTAAACTGTGTCATGCCCCTGAGACAACAGAGTGCAATGCTCCAAAATCTCTCGACGAAAGTTTTGATAGACTTTCCTTTCTTCTATTTGGTTGCAAGGAGAGTTGGCACTGAGATTTCTGTATCGTCTTCGAAGAAATGAGCCAGAAACAATTTCTCGAGGTTGGCCCATGTTTTAATTGAGCCGGCAGGAAGTTTCATGAAACATTCAAAGGCGACTACCTTAAGTGTCCCAATGAATAAACGAGCCATAATAGCATCATTTGATACTACATTCCTAGTTTACAATTTGAAGTACTATATGTGTTGGTTCGGTGACCCTTTACCATCGAAAGTATGAAGGGTCAGTGCTTTGAATTTGGGAGGGTAGGGCATCGTGTCCTACTCTACTGGGTAGGGTCAGACTATCCCCACATCTTGGAGACTGTGTCGATTGGTGAGAGCCTCGAGGTGTTACTCCAGTTTGCTCATCATCTTGGAATGGATGCTCCCATTCTCTGAGTTATCCTCCTCTTCTGATGAAGATTTGGGTGGCTCAGAGTTTGAATGCTCGTCGTTCTCGGTATTTGCAGAAGATGAGCTCTCCCCCTCCTTCCGTTTGCCTTTAGACTTCTTGGAAGAAGTTTTAGCTGTTGGTTTCTTCTTATCTTAAGCAGTTGTGATAGCAATTGCTTAAGGGTATCAATAGATTCTTACTGAGTTTGAATCATATCAAGATGTTCCCTTTGGATTCGGGCTTGCTCTTCGAATTGCTTGGCCACCTCTTCGGGAGTTCCTGCCATGTAAGCTAAGGCAGTTGTCTCCGAACTAAAATTCAAAGATCGGGATCTAATTATGGCGGAGTGCTCATCATTCACCTCAACCCCCTGGCCAACAGACGGTAGTCGACGAAGGCGATCATTCACGTGCGGGTCCGAGTATGTCGGAGACCCTTTCAGGTTCGACAAAAGCAACCTTCAAACCTGGAGACAGATCAGCATCCGACTCCTTTGAACTAATAACCAGTTGCTTCCCCTTGGACTTGCTTGGTGTAGAGCTTGTCCCCACCATGTTTGCAGTCACTTATGGGTACTCAATGTCGGAGAATGATTTCTTCTTTCGAAATCTTCTTCTTTGGCTGAGTTGAGGCCGCTGATATTCGGCTAAAAATAAAGGTTTATTTGTCTAAAAGTAGCAAAGGTAATTAGAGAGTACTGCTGAGATGAGTTGCTCGTAGTGACATCGAGGGGCGATTTGATGGACGCTCCACTTCTTTGTCAGGTAGTCCCTCAGATCTATCGAGGGAGCGTCTGAGGAACTAGCCTCGAACCCCTGAGGGTGAGGGCTTTTTGGCATCTTATGTCCTGAAGACATGCAATGCTAAACGCGGGTCTTGTGTTGCTTTGTTGAAACGCGACCATCGCATAGCGTTGAAACGCAAGCCCCGCATTCTGAGACAGACAGAACGCGGGTCTCATGTTTTGGAGCTGATAGACTACGAGTCTTGCATTTGATGCGGACCTCGTGTTGTTAGAGAATGTGGGACTCGCATTCTGAAATAGAAGTGCGGTTCTCGCGTTGCTTAAAAGAAACGCAGGTATGATTCTCGCGTTCTAAATCTGCAGAATAGATTTCTTATAGAATCTTCAATCTGTTGTCGATGAGCACGACACCTTCGTCGACGTTCAGCATTCCAGTTAAGCTTCAAGGGTTGTTGGGAACCCCCGGTAACCTGAAATTGCTTAGTTTGGAGAGGAGGACAACGGAATTGATCTTCACCGTCAATTTGATCATGTGTCGATGCCTTCGCCGTGTGGGACTCCTGAGAGATATTGACGCGATCTGCATGGGCTGCCCGAAAGGTTTTCAGAATCTCTTTCTGAAGTGGCACCGCTTGCGCTGTGGGCAGTGGTGCAGGCCACTTTAGGAGTAATCTCCGAAGAGATTCGAGAGCGAGTCTCCAAAGAGACTTTGCAGTATTGCCGCATTGCCTTAGGACTGGCGGAGCCTGAAGAAAGAAATTCCTTAAACTTACCTTGGTCGAATTCAATGACGAGGGATTCCACCATCTTCCAGAGGAGACGTATATCAGCTTGCGCCATGGCATACTCATCAGTAGAAAAAAAGTCTCCAGCGGAGTCATCATGTTTTGTTTCGTCAGAAAAGCTTGGTCGAAGGCCAGCGGAGTCATCATGTTTTGTTTCGTCAGAAAAGCTTGGTCGAAGTAAAGTTTCTTTGAGTGGCAGAAAAGTTACAATGAAACAATCTCGATTACAAAAGAGGGGAGAAGATATGATTCTCCCATTTGTTTATGGTTGGGTTCTTTTGTATGGTGATGGAGAGTAATTCTTATTCTCCGTTGATTGGCCAACTGTCCAGCTTCTCTTCAGGTTGCTCTCGAAGATCAATCAGGAGGGAGCTCTGTTTTTAACACAATGAGTATTTAGAGTCCCCTGATTACTCCTTTTATCCTTCTCTCTAAAAAGCAAGAAGCCTTTAGCTTGAGAATTCTCAGTTCTCAATCTCAGGAAAGCCTCCTCCTTTTATTAAAAGCCCCCCTCATAGCTCCTCAGGATATTTACAGAGAGTTATAGAGGTATTATTGTCCCCTAAAGTCCCTCCATAGTGGTGATAACTCCCACATTACATAGGGAGTTAATTGACCCAATAATGGGGGTCAGTTACAACAAAAACGTGGGTCTCGCTTTGAGCGTGGACCTCGCATTGCTTGTTGCAGACATGGGCGTGGGCATCTCAGTTTAGAACACGGAGTTGCTCAGACCCGCGTTTGAAGTAAGATGCAAGGTTTTTCAAACCCGCGTCTGATGTGGAGCGTTGAGTTGTTCAGACCTGCACTTGAAATGGAACGTTGATTGCTCAGACCCTACATTAGACACGGAGTTACTCAGACTCGCGTTTAACGGGACACAGAGTTACTCAGACTCGCGTTGAACGCGGGTTTACTCAGGCTCGCGTCTGAAGTCTCCATGCTTCTGTGGACGCGAAGTCCACGTTTTAGCTTAAAACACGACCTTCGCGTTGAAGTGAAGTTCGTGTCTGATGACTTGTCCTTGGTGATTTTTGGACAGCCTATAACACTAATACATCTTAAGGACAAACCCCTAAATAATATAAGGTGGGGATGTCATTACCCTTCCTTAGCTTACAAACCATCTTCCTTGCACTCACAACCTAACACTAATTTAAAATTAACTACATGTTAGCCCTAGGATTAATCGGACTCACAAGGATATTGACTAAAGGAGGAAGTTGTTAGAAATTAACTCTTACTAAATCGGTAATTAGGTATCCTCGAAGGTCGGTGGTTTGGCATAATTAGGCCCAGCTTGAAGGATACCTCCCACCGATCTAGCCACCTACCTGGCCGAATAACTTGTGGTTAAGGTCTGCAATATACTTCCTGTAGATAATCTAAAGTTATAAGTTGTCTAGGTCTAAGCTTAACCTAGAATATGATTGACTGATTTTTATTTCCTTTTTGATAGGTGAATTAGTTTGAATTGATTGTGCATGCAAGTATGGTCGAGAGACCCAATTACATCTAGATTAATTAGGACTAAGTCACCACCTCAACCTAACCAAATCATGACACAACCGATATCGCTAGAGGAAAGGTTCTATCCTATTAGGATATCACTTCTGTCTTGCATTCAGCTTCCCAAAGAGGAAAGCAAAAATTTTGAGATAAAGCCACAATTTATTAACACTCTCCTTAAATATCATGGTCTAGAATCTGAGGATGTATACTTCTTAATAAGAGAATTTGAAGAGGTATCCTCATGATGAGGATACTACGGTTAGGAGATGATGCAATAAGATTACGTTTTGTACTTTTTGCCCTCAAGGACCTAGCCAAGTGATTAGTATTCATTTTGCATTATTTACATCACATTTCGCATTTATTTGTTAATAAAATGTTGTTTCTTATGAATTTTCTCTTTTTAGGTCCACTTTTTAATGGAGAAGAAGGCCTAAAATCCTAATTTAATTGGGATTTAATGAAGATTAATTGAAGCCCAATCCATGAAGCCCAGTTCTGTAACGAACCAGAGGATATTCGGGATAATAAGAAGCTTCTAAAGAACACCTGGACAGAGCCAGGCTGTCATAGCAGACACTCACATAACGGCCAAGATTCTGCCGCGAAAACGCGACCACCGTTGATGCATCACTTTCTTTTACGGCTGCGATTGATTGGACCAAGGTTTTGAGGTTATAAATACCCTCTGGTTCTGTGAGTGGGGGAGTTACAGAATTAGAGAAGAATTTTAGGATTTTCTTTAGAACTCTTGTGTAATTTTTTTCTCCTTATTAGTCCAGAAAATAGAGAGAATGAGAGTTCTGTAATTGACCTGTGGCAATCAATATAAGCTCCTTCTTCATCCTCATCTAATTTTCTTGTTATTCTACAAACTTCTTCTTTCCTTGCAAATAGTGTAATGATGTTTATTTCCTTGCATTTCAATTCCTTGTATAGCTAACTTCTCCATTGTAATGGCTAACTAACTACTAACCCACTAACCTCTAATTATTTGATTGATAACCCACATGAATCAATAAGCCTCACAGTGTGCCTTGTGCAAGAAATAGCTATGGATGGCTAACGATGAAGGGTTCTAACTCTAACACACTAACATGCAAGCTAATTCTTATATTTCATGCTTAACTATATGTTATAGATAATCTATTGATGTACTAACCTTGCTTTGCTTGGTGAAGTTAGAGAATACCTATTCATCCTTGCCGATACCGATTGTGCACTTGTAGTTCACCCCATTCTCGCCTCAAAATGGATCTTGATGGGGTGACCTTCAAGTTTTTGCCGTGTAATGCAAGGTGATGGGGAAGAACTTTCATTCATTATCCACATGACAAGTTCTTATAGTACAAGAGTGGTGAAGGCCAAGGATCCATTGTTAGGCTCTATCATGAAGAAAGTTAGTGGTTAATGGGATCCATTAGTAGGAGGTTAGTCATGCATTTTACCATCTCAAAAGAAAAATTCACTTTTCCCTCTTATAAACTTTGATTTCTAAGTTCTTTTCTTCAAAGCCTCTTTTCAAAACTTGTTCTCTTTTTCAATTTTCTTAAAGCAACACTCATTTCAATTATGAAGTTTCTTCCAAAACCGTTTTCTTTTCTTTCTTTCACAACTTGTTTTCTACTTCTTTGTATCAACTTCTTTAGCATTTCGTTCACTTTACATTTCCACAAACTAACCTTTTGCTTTGTTTTCACCTACCATCAACATAATGCTTCTCTTCTACTTTTTTATTCTTTTTGGAGCAAAGAAGGAACTTTAAGTAAAACAAGAAAACCGAACACAAAGCTTCCATCGCTCTCCTTCCTTGTGGACATGACTCGTTTAGCTTCTTAGCTGTAATGGTAGTCTCAAGGAAACAATAGCACCTTTTTAAGAACATAATTCACTTTCAATCTCAACCGTCTTAGTGCACTATTTTCATCTCGAGCAAATTTTTGGCTCCGTTGTCGGGGAGGGGTAATGGTATTTTCTTGTTTTCAAACTAAATGATCTCTTCTCTGTTTCAGGTTATAGGTTTTGGAATCAAGAAATCAAGAACAATAAAAATATATAAGTGGTCTTAGGCCTCTGCTCTTGAAAGCAGAGACTAAGTACCCTCAATTCTGTCGCGAAAACGCGACTTTTGACGCGTTTCAGTGGCAGTTTTGAGTGAACTACTCACAATTTTTTTTTCAAGGCTACAGGCCTTGCAAAATTAGCTTTCTGTGGGCATTAATTTTCTTGTATGCCATTACTAGTATACTGCTAATAAACTAATAGTAAAAAAGCTTGTTGCAAATTTAAAAATCGGTTTAGACTCTTGCATTTAAGGCACATGTCTTTACGATTCATTTAAATTACTGTTGAAGAGTGCTGAAGTAAGGTACGTACGCATTGCATATAGAATAAGATCAACTCCTTGGCTGATTTATCCCCTTTGAGTGTATCTTGTTCTGAATATCTTGTACGCTTGCACAAAATCGATTTTAAGGGCAACACTCAAATAAACAAGATAAGGTAAGGAAGTCATTACCCTTCCTTAGCCCAAAAACAATCTTCCAAGCACTTACAATCCCAAGCCTAATTTAAAAAATGATAGACATTGGCCCCTAAGGACATCCAAACTCAATAGGAGATTGACCGAGGGTGAAACTTGTAAGAATCATACTCTTGTGAAATCTGTATCTAAGGTTGGAAATAAGAGGTTAAGCCTTGAAAATACCGTGGTTTGGCGTAATTAAGGCTCATTTCTTACGCACAGATACCTCCTACCATATCTTGCCCTTACCTGGCCGATTAGTTTGTGATCAGATTCATGCAGCAACCTCCCCAGGTTATCACCCAGTTAGGAGTCTTCTAGGTCCAGGAACCTTAGACTAGGCTTGGAGATTGCTTTTCCTTTTCTTGTTTGTTATTTTTCCTGTTTTCATTTGATTGTTGTTTGAACGTTGTTTGTAGTGTAACTTTGCATGCAAGTGTGGTCGAGGGACCCAACAACATCGCGACTAGTTAGAAACACTTTGCAAGTACCTACACTAGCTGAAGAATCACATCCAACCATAGCCAATTACATATTACTTCAGGACAAATTCTACCCAATCAGGACATCACTTCCTTAATGCATTCAGTTACCAAAAACAAATGGTAACAACTTTGAGTTGAAACCATAATTCATAAACACTCTTCTGAAATTCTACGGCATGTAATCTGAGGATGCATACTTCTTCATAAGGGAATTTGAAGAAGTGTGCTTGATGATGAGAATTCCCCAGCTAGGTGAAGTGCAGTTAGACTCAGATTCATCCCATTTGCATTTAATAACCTAGCAAAGAAGTGGCTTTATAGTCTAGCATTCGGTTCAATTTCACCTCGGGACGATTTTCTAAAAATTTTCTTGAAAAAATTTTACCCAATCCATAAGACTGCTCTCATCTGGAAGAATATCATGCAGTTTGTTGGCCCAAAGGCCTTCCACTCTAGTTTTGATGATGATTAACTCATGTAGTTATGTGTACTAATAATCTTGTGATTTTAGTTTCAGATCATTAGTCAAGTTATTAGTAGGTGATTAGCTTCAACAAGATGATTTGGAAGCTACCCACATGTTGATTCAAGAGCCCAAGCGTCAAAGATCATATATAGCACTTGCTCGGTGGATCAAAGAGTTTTGGATCGAGTCGGCTTGGAGATTGCGCTCTACAAGAAGACATCGGTACCATAGTTTAGTTTTGGGTTTAGATCCTAATTGTAAAAATTAGAATAGTATGATAAGCTCAAGTTCACAACACACACGTATCATGTTTTGGTTTTCGGTTTTTGGTTTAACCGATCTTGGTTTGCATGAATAGATATTATATCAAAATAAGTTTACATGATTTAATGTAAATTAGATTTGTTCTATATACATGCATGCTTCAACTCTTAGACAAACTTACTTTGATATACCTATTTCATGTGTTTTAGGTTTTGTGTTTTAACAATACTTAATTTTGGAATTAAGGACAAAAACTATGATATATATATGTTTCATGTATATTGGATTTCTATCCATATGCATCATTCTTCAAAGTGTTTAAATATCATGTTTTTGTATTTGGAAGAACATTGGACAAAATGTATTTTCTATTCAAAAATCCAAGTTTTAGAAAATACAAGGTTTGGTTTTTGGTAAAAATGAAAAGACATAAAAATAGTTTTAATTGCTTGATATTTGAGTCAAAACTTTTATCACATGTTTATATATCAATGCAATTTGACAAAACTATTTTTGGGGATTTTTAGTAGTTTATAAGAATTTATTGGATATTTATTTTCACAGATTTCTGACCTGTTTTGGTGTCTGCCAGGCTGGTAGGTCGACCGGTACGGTCGACCGCACCATGTAGACGGTCGACCGTATGGGTCGACCGACGTGCATAGAAACGTGCACGCGGCTACACCTTTAGCCGGTCGACCGTGCCGGTCGACCGACTGAGAGCAGGTTTGCTCTCTGTTTGGTTGGGTCGACCGGGCGGTCGACTGCTAGCGCCAACGGGTCAAAAATTGACCGTTGGGCGGTCGACCGGGCGGTCAATCGGCAGTGGTATTTTGGCCAAATCTACTGCCAACGGCTAGTTTCCAGATTTGCCTATAAATACCCCATTTGCAAGAGTTTTTCTCTAAGATTTTTTGTGCGAATTTTTCCATACTCTCTGGTGTTTTTGCTGCATTAAAAAGAAGTTTTTGGACTTGAATTGAACAATCTTTTTGGTGTTTTTGCTAGGGTTTGGAAAATTAAAGAAGAGGGTTTTTGGGAAAAGCTTTTAATTGAACTTCACCATCTTGATTTCTATTGTTTTCCCAAGGATTTTTCTTTGTGATTCTGATTTCCATTCCATTGATTTTCTCCACACTTGAGCTAAAATCTACTATCTTCTCTATAGGATTTTGTGTGGGAAAAGAGATTGTTTTGTGGTTGTTATTTGAAACCACTAAGTTGTAAACCCAATTCTTGCTTTGTGCCATTTCCCTCATTGTGTTGAGGAGGTTGTGTAACTTGGGTTGTGAGGTGTTTTGTGTAAGCTTGGTGCTAATCCCTCAAGTTGTGAGGTGATTGTTTGTTGGATTGGAGAAGTGCCTCAAGAAGGAGGTTGTGTTTGTAAGGAGGGGAGTTGGGAACTCCTTGTAATTGTGATTGCCCCAAATCCTCGGTGGAGGTTCCCTTTGTGGGAGTCCTTTGTGGACAAGCTAGTGGATTGGAAATCCTTCGTGTGTCGAAGGCGGGGATGTAGAGCTGGGTGCTCGAACCTCGTAACACATCTTGTTGTTTGCGCTTGATCCATTGACTCTCTCTCTATCTCTCTCTTTACTCTGTGCCTTGCAATTATTTATATTGTGCATTCATATTTGCTTGGCTTGGTTGTGTGTGCATCATTTGTTGATCACACTTGAGTGTAATTTACATTAAGTTTTTAAATTCCGCATTTAGTTCACAGATTAGCTTTGTCCCCTATTCACCCCCCCTCTAGGTGACTTTTCAATTGGTATCAGAGCTAGTGCTCCTGATATTTAGGTTTAACCACCTAGGAGTGATCTTGGTTTGCTAATCTTCATTTGCATTGTTCATTTGCACACATATAGTTGCACTTATGGCTAGCCCTCCCATGTTTGACCATTTTAGACTTGATGCTTGGAAGGCTAATATGACTAAACATTTAAAAGACCTAGGACATCTAGTTTATCAAGCCATTACCATAGAATCCCTCCCAAATAATAGCAAGCATAAGAAGGCCAATGCATTAGCACTTAGAGCACTTAGAGCATCTCTAAATGAATTTCTTTTACCCGTTTTTGATCACTATGATTCGGCTTTTGCAGTTTGGAGCATCTTGACGTCTCCCGAGCTTCCAAGGATAATTAACAAGATGAGGAGATCTAAGAGAGAAAAGTCCGAAGAGCAATGCCTCATGGTCCAAGGGAAGAACTCCCTTGAGGTACAATCGGATTCTCATATTGATGATAGCTCTAGTTCCTATTGCCATGGTTGTTTTGAAGTTCAAACTTTAAATATGGAACTTGCTCAAAAGCTTGAAAATTTGTTGGAAAAACATGATTTGTTGAAAGATGATAATCTTGTTTTGCAAAATGAATTAAAAGATTTGTGTTCAAATTTTGAATTGGTTTTGCAAGAAAAGGAAGAGATTGCAAGTGAACGTGACTCACTTAAATCTCAACTTGACCTTGCTCTTAAAGAAATTGAAGGTTTAAAAGGCAAAAATGATTGTGATGATATTTTGGAAAACAATAAGGTTTTATCTTCAAATTAGATCTTGTTTTTAAAGAAAATGTTACTTTGAAAAATGAAATTGATTTCATAACAAAAGAATTGGATTTGGTTTTGAATAAAAATAAATCTTTGCAAAATGATATTGTTATTCATGTTTGCCATGCTAGTGTAGCTTCTACTTCTTGCACACCTATAGCATGCTCCACTTTATCTTCTAGCATTGAAAATGATATAAATGATTTGAAGAGAAGTGTTGATTGTTTGGGCTCCACTTTGAGCCATTGTGCCATGAACCACACTCGTTTGGAATCCTTGGTTCGCAAGAAACAAGTTCCAACTATGCATGCACACCCAACACGGCATACACATGCTTCCCACGAACACAACCATAACATGTATGCTCATGTGTACACATGTACACATTGAGGCCGAAAAGGCCATCTTGCTAGATTTTGCTATGATCGTTTACATTTTGAAAATTTAGCAAATAATCTTGTTTGGGTTAGAAAGGATACTAACCCCCGTGGACCCAAAAGGAAATGGGTACCAAAGACCACCTCTATACTTTTTGATGTAGGTGGGAGCTCTCGCATCACGTGAGAGTATTGGTGCCTTGAGGTGGATGCGTTCTAAGCCTAAAAGAGAACCATTTGGATGCTTCACTCTCAAGGGGATTTGGTGGAGAGGACCACCATTGGTTTGGAGAACTAGAGATGCACCTTCATCGGTTTTGGTATCATTCTCTAACTCCCATTATTTACATGCTTTTTCATGTTCATCAATTTATAGCATGTCTTATTTTATTGTTCATTATGCTTATGTCATGTAAATTAGATTAGTGATATACATGTTTAGTTATTTGAGACACCCAAGCTTTATATGGATCTTATCTTTGTGTTCTCACCTTGTTTAGTACTATCATGTATGCCCTAGATCTAATATACATGCATATACATAATGATCTTTTGGATGTTTATGATTTTTGTTTTATTTACCATGTTTTATTGTTTCATGATTAGTATGATATTTGCCATGTTTTAGTAGACCTATGCTTTACATGATTAGTTGTTGAGACACCCATGTTTAGTTTGGACCCATATTTTGTGTTCTCCTTATGTTTTAGCTATCATGTTAATCATAGATCTATGCACATGTCTTTGTCATGCTAAACATATGGTTGACTATGACTTTTTGTTTTAATAATTCATGTTTTAATAATTCATGTTTTGTCACCCATATTTTGTGTTGGTTTATGATTCCCGTTTTATACTTCATGTGTTGACTACTTGCTTTAATGTTAGTTTTCATTAAGACTAGGATTTATACTTGTACAACTATTGAGCTACAAATAGACCTTTATATATGTTTGTGCTTGAACGCTCATTTGTATTCATTTGTTGTACTAGTATAATCTAGTTTGATGATTCTTGCATTTGACTTGTATTCACTATTTTACATGTTTTGTTTTAACTTCATGTATATGTCCATCTTGTCCAAACTATCATTTATACATATACATCCTTGAGCCACGTGCCTTCATGCATATACTTTTGTGGACTCATTGTGTTTAGGATATGTATGTATACTTTAGTTTGTACATGACATACATATGCCTTGAAGTTTAAATCATGTTTTGATGATTTTCATGTTTGCTAGATGATTTCACATTTATGATAAAATTCATATTTTTAAGATGATTTCAATTGGTGATTTCATATGAATTTTATGTTTTTAACATTGAGCTTGATTGTCCATTTTCATGTTGATATGTTTCTCACAACACTTGTACACTCACCTTATTTAATGTTTTCTCATGACTTAGTTTTCATGAGTATAAATTGTGCTATATGATTTTTGAGTGTTTAGTGATCATGTGATTTTCATGTTTCATGAAATATCTTTTGGTTTTGTCCATTGTTTGAAGGATCTCGTACTAGTTAAATTCATATAACTAGTTGTGATATTCTTCCTTGGTAGAGATTTTCAAACATTCTATACTTTCAAATCTATTTTTGAAAACCCCTACCATCTAAGGGCGGTTGGATGGGAGATCATGTTCATGTTTACTTTAAAATGAAAACCATTTGAAACTTGAACCATGATTAGGAGGTATAGGAATATGAGATATACACTTGATTTTATTGTTGTTTCAATTGTTATCATTGAATTCTTTCAATTGGTATCAATCTTGACATTTCTTGTATACTCATATATTTGTGTGTATGTATGATTTCATTTCAGAGTATATCAATTTCTATTGGTATCTACTTATCATACATATATATGTTTTAGTTGTGCTTACTATATCCCTATATCTTTAAGCACAAATCTTGTTTATGATGATAAGCTTGATCTTCAACCTTGTTTCAATTGATTTAGTTTTCAATTGGTATCCTTATTCGAGCCTTATCATAGTTTTTATTAGTATTTCATTAAGGGGGAGAAAATCTCGTAATTTCAACTTTTCAATTGGTATTTAGTTTTCCGCTCCCTTACTTTATGATAGAGTAATAATTTCAATTGGCAATAGTTTCAATTGTTATCAAAATCATATGTGTTTATATGTTCAATACTTTGGTATTAAAGATCTAGATTTAATTTTCAATTGGTATCAACATTTATGTTTAGAAATTCAAAATTTGTTATGTTTGATATCAAAAATTGTTTATTTACAATTGATATGATGATTGTTTACTTATCAATTGGTATCTAGATTTTTGTTTTTCAATTGGTATAGTTTCATTTTTAATTGGTATCAATATGCACTTCCTTGACACTTTTTCTTCTAATTGGTATCATATTTGCTTTTAGACAAAAAGGGGAGAACATCCCTTGTTTTTGATTCCTTGTTTTGAATATAAAAAGAATATTTTTTTATTAGTTTTGTTTTTTTAAACCCCTTTGTTGATGATTGACAAAAAGGGGGAGAAGAATTTGAGTTTATATGCATGTTTACAAAGCATTATTTAAAGAACATGTTTAGTTTGCTTAGTTTTGGTATCAAGGGCTTGTATAAGAGATCATTAGTTTTGTTTTGTATATATATTGTGTTTAATTGGTATCTAGAGCATGTTATGTTTAGTTTAATTGGTATCAAGAGCATGTTTATTTTTTAAAGATTTTCATTGGTATCAAGAGCATGTTTATTTGTTTTTGCTAATAATTGGTATCAAGAGCATGTTTATTTGTTTTTGCTAATGGTATCTAGAACATGTTTATTTGTTTTATAATTTCATTGGTATCTAGAGCTATTTGTTAGTTGTTTATCCTATGCATGAGTTAAGGGGGAGCTTCTTTGAAGCTTAACTTTAATCCATGCATATATAACTCCATGAGTTTTGTCATCATCAAAAAGGGGAGATTGTTGGCCCAAAGCCCTTCCACTCTAGTTTTGATGATGATTAACTCATGTAGTTATGTGTACTAATAATCTTGTGATTTTAGTTTCAGATCATTAGTCAAGTTATTAGTAGGTGATTAGCTTCAACAAGATGATTTGGAAGCTACCCACATGTTGATTCAAGAGCCCAAGCGTCAAAGATCATATATAGCACTTGCTCGGTGGATCAAAGAGTTTTGGATCGAGTCGGCTTGGAGATTGCGCTCTACAAGAAGACATCGGTACCATAGTTTAGTTTTGGGTTTAGATCCTAATTGTAAAGATTAGAATAGTATGATAAGCTCAAGTTCACAACACACACGTATCATGTTTTGGTTTTCGATTTTTGGTTTAACCGATCTTGGTTTGCATGAATAGATATTATATCAAAATAAGTTTACATGGTTTAATGTATATTAGATTTGTTCTATATACATGCATGCTTCAACTCTTAGACAAACTTACTTTGATATACCTATTTCATGTGTTTTAGGTTTTGTGTTTTAACAATACTTAATTTTGGAATTAAGGACAAAAACTATGATATATATATATATGTTTCATGTATATTGGATTTCTATCCATATGCATCATTCTTCAAAGTGTTTAAATATCATGTTTTTGTATTTGGAAGAACATTGGACAAAATGTATTTTCTATTCAAAAATCCAAGTTTTAGAAAATACAAGTTTGGTTTTTGGTAAAAATGAAAAGACATAAAAATAGTTTTAATTGCTTGATATTTGAGTCAAAACTTTTATCACATGTTTATATATCAATGCAATTTGACAAAACTATTTTGGGGATTTTTAGTAGTTTATAAGAATTTATTGGATATTTATTTCCCTAGATTTTTGACCTGTTTTGGTGTCTGCCAGGCTGGTAGGTCGACCGGTACGGTCGACCGCACCATGTAGACGGTCGACCGTATGGGTCGACCGATGTGCACAGAAACGTGCACGCGGCTACACCTTTAGCCGGTCGACCGTGCCGGTCGACCGACTGAGAGCAGGTTTGCTCTCTGTTTGGTTGGGTCGACCAGGCGGTCGACCGCTAGCGCCAACGGGTCAAAAATTGACCGTTGGGCGGTCGACCGGGCGGTCGACCGGCAGTGGTATTTTGGCCAAATATGCTGCCAACGGCTAGTTTCCAGATTTGCCTATAAATACCCCATTTGCAAGAGTTTTTCTTAAGATTTTTTGTGCGAATTTTTCCATACTCTCTGGTGTTTTTGCTGCATTAAAAAGAAGTTTTTGGACTTGAATTGAACAATCTTTTTGGTGTTTTTGCTAGGGTTTGGAAAATCAAAGAAGAGGGTTTTTGGGAAAAGCTTTTAATTGAACTTCACCATCTTGATTTCTATTGTTTTCCCAAGGATTTTTCTTTGTGATTCTGATTTCTATTCCATTGGTTTTCTCCACACTTGAGCTAAAATCTACTATCTTCTCTATAGGATTTTGTGTGGGAAAAGAGATTATTTTGTGGTTGTTGTTTGAAACCACTAAGTTGTAAACCCAATTCTTGCTTTGTGCCATTTCCCTCATTGTGTTGAGGAGGTTGTGCAACTTGGGTTGTGAGGTGTTTTGTGTAAGCTTGGTGCTAATCCCTCAAGTTGTGAGGTGATTGTTTGTTGGATTAGAGAAGTGCCTCAAGAAGGAGGTTGTGTTTGTAAGGAGGGGAGTTGGGAACTCCTTGTAATTGTGATTGCCCCAAATCCTCGGTGGAGGTTCCCTTTGTGGGAGTCCTTTGTGGACAAGCTAGTGGATTGGAAATCCTTCGTGTGTCGAAGGCGGGGATGTAGAGCTGGGTGCTCGAACCTCGTAACACATCTTGTTGTTTGCGCTTGATCCATTGACTCTCTCTATCTCTCTCTTTACTCTGTGCCTTGCAATTATTTATATTGTGCATTCATATTTGCTTGGCTTGGTTGTGTGTGCATCATTTGTTAATCACACTTGAGTGTAATTTACATTAAGTTTTTAAATTCCGCATTTAGTTCACAGATTAGCTTTGTCACCTATTCACCCCCCCTCTAGGTGACTTTTCACAGTTTAGTTAGGAGCCTAATGAACCGTTTGGGAAACACTTTGAGCGCTTTAAGGACTTACTTGCCCAGTGTCCATACCATGGTGTTAAGAAATGGCGGCAGTGCCAGATTCTCTTCGATGGTCATGATTACCCCACGAAAACTCTCCTTGAAATGATGTGTCAAGGGGAATTCTTAAAAAAAGACGAGGACCAGTGATGGGATTTATATGAAGACTTAGCTGAAAAACAATCCAGTGGGAATCTTATTCAGATAAGTCTAAAAATCAGAATCCAACAACTCCCTAAACTGGACTCTATTTCAATAGAATCCTCTATAGCTGCAGAAGCCAAACTTACCCACCTGATGAGAAGACTAGAACTTTTAGAGGCAAAGGAACAAGGTATGGTAAACCAAGTCAACCCACTCCAAATGACAAATCCAGGTTACACTTACTGTCATGCACTGAATCATGTCTTTAAAGAGTGTCCAGTTTACCTAGCTCAACAAATGTTACCAGACAACATGAATTCAGCCTTTTCCAGACCGAATAACAATCCGTACTCTAAAATATATAAACTGGGATGGAGGAATCATCCCAATTTTTCATGGAGTCAGAACAGTCATGAGCAAAACAGACCAAAACTTCACAGTCAAATTCCTGCTCATAACTATCTGTCCAATTTTCAACCCAATTTCCAACCAAATTTTCAATCAATTTTTTTGCCCACTTTCAACCAAATTTCCAACTTCAAGCTCCACAACATTCATTTCAAAATCCACTTCCAGAGAAAAAAATGACTGATTCGGAGAGACCAATGTAGAACTTGGCAAAAAGTCAAGATTTAGTGATGAATATCCATAACCAGGCCATCAATAGGTTAGAGTTTCAGATTAATCAATTGGCTAATTCACTTAGTGAAGGACAAAAGGGAGCATTACCAAGCCAACCATTGACTTATCCCAAGAACTCATTCCTCGTCCATGAGGCTCAAGACACTGAACCAAATAAATGCAATGTTGTTCATGTCTTAAGATCAGGGAAGCAAGTGGACAACCAAGTTTCTTTACCACCAGTTACCACTCAACCAAAATCCAACTCAAATGAAGCCTCTACATCCACAAATTTCAAACCAAACACTTTAGAGAATGGAGAAAAGGAAAAGGAGAAGTCAGCTGAATATGTGCACAAATCTGTAGTACCTTTCCCGAATGGGTTAAAAAACAATAAATCTAATGCACAAATGGAATAGATTGCAGAATTGTTCAATCAAGTAAAAATTAATGTTCTACTTCTTTATTCCATACAACAAGTGCCTTCATATGCAAAGTTTTTAAAAGACGTGTGTATCAAGAAAAGAAAAAAACAATGTCCCTAAAAGGTCTTCCTAGCCACAAACATCAGCGAATTATTATCTGGTCCCATTCCTGTTAAATACAAAGACCCCGGTGTCCAACCATTGCATGTACTATAGGACAGGCCACCATCAATAGGGATTACTTGATTTGGGAGCAAGTATCAACTTGCTCCCCTTTTCTGTGTATCAGCAGCTCGGGTTGGGCGATCTTCATCCAACACAAGTAACAATTCAATTAGCTGACCGATCAGTGAAGGTCCCCAAGGGGGAAATAGCATGTTCTCATTCGGGTCGGGGAGTTTATCTACCCTATGGACTTCATCGTTCTAGAAACACAACCCATTTTGAATTCAATACTCCAAACTCTGGTCATTCTAGGACGACCATTCCTTACTACAACAAATGCAATAATAAACTGTAAGAATGGTTCAATGCATTTAACATTTAAAAATATGACCAAAGAGGTAAATGTTTTCCATCTGGGAAAACAACCTCGGGACTCTGAGTACCAAATTTTTGAAGTGAATTTGATAGAAGGCTTAACAAGTGAGCATAAGGAGGAACTAGATTATGTACCTGAATATGAGTTTGAATTGGAGTCAGATGACTTCAATATTTATCAAATTGTAGATTCTGTGGTAGAATGGGCCACAAACACAACTCCAACTCCTTTGAGTCTTGAACCACCAGATTTACCTCCAACTGAACAAAATTCTTCCTCTGAATTGAAAGCTCTTCCCGGTCACCTCAAGTACGTGTACTTGGGGAGAAGGAAGCTCTTCCAATGATCATTGCTTCTCACTTAACTGAAAAATAAGAGAGAATCTTCTTGTCGTGTTGAGGGACAACAAAGAAGCCATTGGATAGACAATGGCTGACATCAAAGGACTTATCCTATCAATTGTTCAACACCGCATCCATTTGATTGAAGAGGCCAAACTAAAATGTGATCCACGGCGTAGGCTGAACCCAATAATGCACGAGACCGTTCGAGTAGAAATACTCAAGTTATTAGATAATGGGATAATCTATTCCATATTTGATAGTCAGTGAGTTAGCCCGGTCCACGCTGTGCCCAAAAAGGCTTGCTTTACAGTGGTAGAAAAAAAGAAGAAAGAATTAGTGCAAACACGTCTTCCTACGAAGATTTGAGTTTGCATTGATTATCACAAATTAAACTCTGTCGCTTGTAAAGACCACTTCCCTCTTCTATTCATTGATCAAATGTTAGAAAGACTTGCTGGGCATGCATATTATTGTTTCCTAGATGAATTTTTCGGGTACAATCAAATCCCGATTGCCCCTGAAGATCAAGAAAAAACAACGTTCACCTGTCCATTTGGGATGTTTGTGTATAGTAAGATGCCATTTGAATTATGCAATGCCCCAACAACATTTCAATGTTGCATGCTTAACTTGTTCTCAGACATGGTTGAATGTTTTCTAGAAATATTCATGGATGATTTCTCAATTCATGGATATTCTTTTGACCAGTGCTTGTATCATCTAGAATTAGTCCTTAAATGATGCACAAAGAAAAATTTGACACTAAATTAGGAAAAGTGTCATTTTATAGTCAAAAAGGAATCGTTCTAGGGTACGAAGTTTCAAGCCAAACTCCCTGAGCTGAAATGCACAAAAGACATCAGATCTTTTCTAGGGCATGCCAGATTCTATAGAAGATTTATCAAAGAGTTTAGCAAGATTGCTAGACCGTTGACGAATTTATTAGTAAAAGATGTGCCCTTCTATTTTGACAAAGGATGTCTAAAAGCATGGGAGAGATTAAAACAAGAACTTGTCTCTGCTTTAATTATTTTGGCACCTGATTGGACAAAACCATTTGAAATCATGTGTGCTTCCTCTGATTTTGCTATCAGCGCTATTTTAGGACAACACATTGATAATAGGCAACACGTGATTTATTATGCGAGTAGAACTTTGAATGACGCACAACTCAACTACACTTCGACTGAAAAGAGTTTTTAGCTGTAGTCTTTGCATTGGAAAAATTTAGACAATACCTACTCGGATCTAGGACAATTGTGTTCACAGATCATTCCGCGTTGAGGTAACTAATGGCAAAGAAGGACGCTAAAGCAAGACTACTTCGTTGGATCCTTCTTTTGCAAGAGTTTGACCTCGAAATAAAAGATAAGAAAGGCGTGAAAATATTGTGGCAGATCACCCGTCTCGTATCCCAAATGCACCTATTGAAATAACACCAATAAATAAAGATTTTTCTATCCTAGCTATATGTCACGAGCCTTGGTATGCAGATATTGTAAACTATCTTGCTAACAGGTAAAAACCTTCTGATTGGTCTAGTCAGGATAGACAATGTTTCTTCGCTCAGGTGTGGTTCTTCTTTTGGAAGAACTGTATCTCTTTAAATATTGTCCTAATCAAATCATTAGGCAGTATCTTTATGAAGATGAAAATAGAGTGTGCTGGCATTTTGTCATGAGCTTGCGTGTAGTGGACACTTTGATCCAGGCAAGACTACTGAAAAAGTCTTGCATAGTGGGTTCTACTGGCCCACTCTTTTCAAAGACTCTTTCAATTTTGCAAGTTGTGCAAAAATTGCCAATTGATAGCGAGAATTTCGAGAAGAGACATGATGCCCTTAAACCCTATTCAAGAAGTTGAGATTTTTGATGTTTGGGGCATCGACTTCATGAGGCCATTTCCTATTTATTTTTGGCAACCAGTATATTTTGATTGCAGTTGATTATGTGTCAAAATGGGTAGAAGTGTAACGTTCCGACCCTACGGGTACGAAGACGTTATTGTGACGTATATACGTAGGTTGAAAATACCTTCACATATATACGCAAAGCATCAGTACATGCAAGAATCAGAGTACAGAAGTACGCGGTGTAGGCTGTCTAAAAATCACTAAAAGACAAGCCATTAAAAGCAGAATTCTAAGTTCTAGATGCAAAGCTAATTTTGGCCGCGTCTCAGCCAACACTGCAACATCAAGGCGCGAGGGTCGAAACCCGTGTCTCAGCAGCTTCAAGGTGCGAGTGTCGAAACCCGCATCTCAGCAGCACCAAGGCGCGAGGGTCGAAACCCGCGTCTCAGCATCAAGGCGCGAGGCTCGACAGCCGCGTCTCAGCAGCATCAAGGCGCGAGGCTCGACAGCCGCGTCTCAGCAGCACCAAGGCGCATGGGTCGAAACACGCCTCTCAGCAGCACCAAGGCGCGAGAGTCGAAACCCGTGTCTCAGCAGCTCCAAGGCGCGTGGGTTGACACCCGCGTCTCAGTTGTAACTGTCCCGGTTTCGGGGCCAATCACGGCCCACATAACGGGGAAAGTTAGCCCCCATTATGGAGTGTTTTTAGGAGGCACGTACGCCCCTGAAACCCCTATAAATAGCCCCGTCGCTATGAAGAAACGGTCGAGTTTTCGGTCAGAGGATTTCTGAGAGAAAAGAGAGAGAGTTAAACCCTTCAGAGAACTTACTGTGTTCAAGTTGCTCTTTGCCTATCTTCTCTTTGAGAGTTTTGGTAGACAGAGCTGAGTTACTCCGTCAACCACCCGAAGAGGAGACCCCCGGAAGATCTCGACGTTCACCCGTCAACGGAGAACAAGATTCACTCTCCACCGCCACTTGAAGAATCCAGCCTTAAACAAAGGGAGGATTCAAGACTCAACATCCTCCCTCCCTTGTAATCGGAAGACTGATCTGTTGTAATCTTCTATCCAATCAAAAGAATTTTGCAATCGAATCCTCCTTTTCCGACGCGTACAAGAGATGGCGACTCCGCTGGGGACTACATTTGTCACTGACGAACAAATCGTGGCGCAAGGTGACGTCCTCTATAAGGGGAAGATGGTCGAATCGCTTGTCGTCGAGTTCGACCAGGCAAAGTATGAAGAGTTTCTCTCTTCCGGCTCCCAGAGCCCAAAGACCCGCGTCTGTCGCAGGGTCTCTACGGGGACCTGCCCCGAAAACTGCTCTGAGACTCTCTCAGGCGCGGCTGCTGTGAAGGGTGGCGCGGCCAACCGCGCCAATCGCGCCACACGTGCCAACGTCTCTCAGGAGACCCGCGTGAACTCAGGCGCAACTACTGAAAAGGGTGTCGTGGCCAACCGTGCTATACGAGACACACGCGCCAACGTCTCTCAGGAGACCCGCGTGGTCAAGCCCTCTGGTGTCCAGCTAGTTCACCCTCTCCCTCAGCACCAGGTCGTTGTTGTTTCTCTCCACCTCCACGACGCAACCGAAACGCTGAACGCCGACAGTGGAGGCGTGCGCGTCAGCTGCAAGTTGGAACTTCTGGTTGTCCAACTGAGGCAGGACGCAAGGTTCAAACTGGCGTCTTGGCAGCGTCGCATCCAACGCGCGAAGTCCGCGTTTGGCGCCCCAAACGCGAGACTCCCCAAATTAGTTCCTCTGAAGCCCTACTCACCAGACGCCAAGGCGAAGCTTGCGCGCCTCGTCAAGTACAAGAAGCGCGCGCGCCCTTAGGCGTAGGGCCCAGCAGCCCACTCTCTCTCAAGCGTCTTTGCCCCGACGCACCAAGCAGCGACGCGGCAGTCACGTCTCATCTCAACAGAGACGCCAGACACGCGTCGTAAAGCTGCGACGCGAGAATCGCGTCTCTGAATCCTGCGACCAAGCTGTACAGCGCAAGGATGCCTCCCGCCCTCGAAGTTGCGAGGCTAATCTCTTCGATCCTCCTCCCATGGATCTAAGGGATTACTTGACAAAGAAAAGAAGTGCTAATCAAACCACTTCATCATGTTGCTGCCAGCGGCTCATCTCCATACTCTCTGAGTGCCGTTGCGGTTCAGGCGCGAACCAGCAGTCCTTAATTAGACAGCTGACCCTGATTCCCCCATCGGCCAAAAGAAGACGCTCTTACATGTGGAGGATCTTCTCTGACACTGAGTATCCAGAGCTCACTGCTAACATGGCGAGCAGGAGCAGGGAAAAACAGCCTGTAGTCAGCTCCGACGAGTCTGACTCTGAACCGGAAGGAGTGTACCGACACACTCGCACCCGGACCGGGGCCATTCCCCCGATTGACTATAATGCCCTAGCCCAGGGCGTTAAAATGAATGACTCTTATTCTGCTGTAGCAGAATCGCAGGCCTCGAACTCTTCCATCGAGAAGGAGGCCTTCACCTACATGACGAGCACGTCCTGAGGAGACAGCCCGGCGCCTGGAGCTGCAAGCCCAGGTCCAGAAGGAACAACTCGAGATGATTCGTGCTCAGCAAGAATCCATCGACTCTCTCAAGCAGATGCTCGCACAGTTGCTCGAAGACAGGAAGAAATCTCCCCCTAGAAAGTCTAAGGGCAAACGAAAAGAGGGAGAAAGCTCATCTTTCGAATACTCCGAGAAGAAAGAGCAACCCACCTCTAGTTCGTCTAAATCCTCGTCGCAGGAAAAGAACGATCAAGACCAGGGAAAGGTTCATTCTAAAAGAATGAATCAGTTGGAGCAGTGCCTTGAAGCCCTTACCAATCTGAAAGGTCTCCAAGAAGCTGGAGTGGTCCGACCTTATCCGGCCGAGTGGGACTTGGTTCCGTACCCTTCCAAGTTCAAGGCTCCAACCCTCCAAGCATTTGATGGGAAAGGTTCACCGAACCAACACATCTACTATTTCAAGTCCCAAACTGGGAATGTGGTAGATAACGACGCCATCCTGGCGCGTTTATTCATCGGCACCCTAAAAGGGCTGGCCTTTGAATGGTTCATGAAGCTTCTAGAAGGCTCCATCAAGAATTGGGGCGACTTGGAGAAGCTCTTCTTAACTCGCTTCTTTGAAGACGACTCGGAGGTCAACATGCCTACCCTTTTAGCCACAAGCAGCGAAAGGGAGAGTCCGTTAAGTCTTTCGTAGAAAGATTTCGGAATGTAGCACTCTGATGCCCAAGTGGTATGACCCAGGTCACCCTTGTGGAAAACATGCCGCCACAACCTCCAAACCTCACTCCTTGCTCAAATAGGAGTTGCTGAAAGCCGCACCTGGAAGTAATTGGTCCAGCAGGGTGAACAGGCTGAGGAGATTGTCGCCCGCATCAGAGCGGAAGAAGGTAAGCCCAGGCCTGAGAGGTCAACAAGGCGTGCGCCAGACACATCCCTCCAAGCCAAAAGGAAGGATAACTTGGCAGCAGAGACCAAGTCCCCTGTCAAACCTCACCGGTCAAGGGAAGTGGCTCTTCAAGCCAACCACGGGCCAACAAGCAGTATTCCTTCAAGGATGAACATGTCGACTCGCTCTTCAAATTACTCAACAAGAGCAATCGACTGAAGCTTCCTGAAGCTAGGCGCCCCGAGGAAGTCGGTAAAACCGACAATCCCAGCTACTGCATGTACCACAGGATGTTGGGACACCCTACCAAGAGCTGTTATGTCTTTAAGGACATCCTTCAGGCTCTGATTGATGCGGAGGTATTGAAACTCCGGCCAGAGCAGAAGAAGGTGACGGCTAATGTGACGTTAGTTCTCCAGTTCGGAAGATAACCCCCAACACCTTTGGGGGTGATCCCTGTTCCAAGAGGAGAGCTGAGAATGGTCAACACAAACCCTCACCAGCAGTAAGAAAGGGCCTGGTACCTGTTCCCACACCTCGGGAGAAGTTATGTGGGTTCATCCCGACCTTATTGATGGCCAGCAATGGACTACTGTAACCAGCAGGAAGTCCAAAGGCAAAGAAAGGCCTCATCCTGCAACGTGGTGTGCGCCTCTTCTCGAGAAGCGGAAACTGATATTCCATCGTTAACCGACTCAGAAGAGGAGACAATAGTTCTCGCCACAGAACCCAGTCAAGTGGTGGCGGAAACCCGTTCAGGGCAGCCATATTTGAAAAAGTATGGCGAAACAGCGGTAACTCCTCCAGACCCGCTGCAGAGCCAGCCAAGCCCTCCACGAAGCAACCCGGGGAGAAACAGAAAGAATTTTCAGTTTTCTCGAGTTCTTTCAAAAGACATAGCGGAAGGATCCACGGCACCCTACCGCTTTGATGTCCTGGCTCAGCTAGCCAACATCCCGGCGCAGATTACTCTTTATGAGCTTCTCAGATTATCAAAATCGACCAGAGAAGCTCTACAAGAAGCTCTGGCTAATGCTGAGGTCTTCTTGACCCAGCTACCGAAGGAGGAAGATGTAGAGGATTGCCTCCACGCCTCCCAAAATATTCCCTGCATCACCTTCACGGCAGATGATATGCAAGTCAAAGGGAAACATGATCGACCCCTTTACTTCGCAGGTATATTGGATCATCTGAAGTGAACCGCATTCAGGTGGATCCAGGTCCGCGTTAAGCATCATGCCTCGCCAGGTCATGCAACATCTGGGCATTCCTACTCATCGTTTGAGCCCTACCCAGACAACCATCTATGGGTTCAATGCCAATAGTACCCGTCCATGGGAAGGTCAAGCTCAAATGCCAGATTGGAAGCCTAAAGTCAGAAGTGACATGCTACGTCATTGATGTCGACACTTCCTATAACCTACTGTTGGGGCGGCCGTGGATTCACCGCAACTCCATCGTTCCCTCTACTATCCATCAAGTCATGAAATACATTGATGAGAGTGGAAAGGTGCGAACGTTGATTGCCGAGAGGCATCCGTTCAAGGGAGTCGAGAATTATTTCACGGACTCCTTACTGTATCAGGACTCTGTGGAAGCAGATGAAGTCCCGCAACCAGAGGAGCCAGACTCTGGAAATGAAGCTGACACCGAGCCAGAAAAAGAAGAGTGCTTGTGGGAGTTGGAACCACTTGTAAAGAGCATTAATAAGCTCGATATTGATAATACCACCGACGATGTAGGCGGTTGGTACATTAATGAAGAATTAGATTTAGCGTATTTTCCTGTGTTTGCTTCTGATTCCGTACCGTCAGACACTAGCACCGAAGTAGATGATGATCTCTGGTCGGCAATGGATGCTTTGATATCGTTGCATGTACCAGTGAAATCGTCCTTCGAGACATACCAAGATAATGGTAATGCGCAAGAATCTATATTTATGGTTCCAGCAAGACGGAAAGGCCAAAAACCAATTCTTTTTGGGCGAATCTCGTCTGAACCGACGCCCCACGAAGAATCAGAAGGCGAGGAGGAATCCCCTCAGTTCGGTCATTACGAACCAAAAGCACTCAGAATGATGAAACGCATGGGGTATGACCTAACAAGCAGACCCGGGTTGAACTTTGGCAAAGGAAGTAGAACGCTACTTCGATCCTTTGTGCCGAAAGGAAAAGCGCCTGATTATTATCATCGGACCCGCAGGGGGTTGGGCTATGTATCAACTCCAGCTCCATCAGCCTCTGATACTCAAGAATCATCAGGTCACGATTACTCTTCAGGCACGTCATCATGGGAGTCGGATGTCAGTGTCGGCAACATCTTCAGAGAACTTTCAGTGAACATGGTTTCAACAGGCCACCTGGAAGACGGAGATGAAGAAATGATCCAATCCGATACAGATCCTTGGATCAAACATTTAATACTCTTTGGGATACCCGCTTTGAACAGCGCGAGCCACCCACAGAAGACAAGGTTATCCAGATCAATCTGGGGGATGAGGCTAATCCTAAGCCCATCTTCATAAGTGACGGCCTGTCACCGTCGGAGAAAAAGGATCTAATGTCTCTTGTTCAAGTATATAGACGTCTTCGCCTGGAATTACGAAGACATGCCCGACTTGATCCCAAGTGGCTATGCACCGCCTCAACATCAATTCAGACGTAAAGCCTGTCAAACAACAACAGCGACGATTTCGTCCAGAATAATGGAAGCAATTCAATCAGAAGTCAGAAAGCTCATAGATTCTGGCTTCATCAGGGAAGAGCAACATCCCAATTGGGTAGCCAACATCGTCCCCGTTGCTAAGAAAATGGAAAGATCCGAATTTGCATCGACTTCCGTGATCTAAACGAGGCTTGTCCCAAAGACGAATTCCCACTGCCAATCACAGACGTCATGATTGACAATACTTGTGGATTCGAACGAATGTCCTTCATGGACGGGTTCTCAGGATACAATCAAATCAAAATGTATCCTGACGACGAAAAGCATACCTCTTTCAGGACACCACTGGGGTATACTGCTATACCGTCATGCCCTTCGGACTGAAGAATGCGGGGGTAACATATCAAAGGCCATGAACGCCATTTTCCAGCGGCAAATGCACAGAACGGTGAATGTTATGTTGATGATATTGCGGTGAAAAGTCGCGCTAAAGGTGATCACATAGCTGATCTAAAAGTTGTTCTTCGACATCATGCGGGCCCATCAGTTGAAGATGAACCCTACTAAATCCTTCCTGGGGGTGGCCAGCGGCAAATTCCTAGGGTTTGTAGTGACTTCCACAGGAATTCATTTAGATCCGGAAAAGATTGCGCTATCCAGGAGATGCAACCCTCCGAGGATCTCAGGAACTCAGAGGATTGCAAGGACGATTGCATACATCCGCAGGTTTATCTCAAATCTCTCCGGAAGATGCCAACCCTTCGCTAAGCTAATGAAGAAGGGTGTTTCGTTCATTTGGGATGACGCTTGCCAACAAGCATTTGAGGAAGTCAAGCAATACCTCACACAACACCAGTCCTTGCAGCTCCGATATTCGGAAAACCTTTCCTGGTATACGTCCGAGCAATGGATCATTCTTTGGGAGCTCTACTAGCCCAGAATGATGATCAAGGACGAGAGCAAGCGATCTACTATCTGAGTAGAACAATGATCGGAGCCGAACATCGGTACAACCCGATCGAGAAGGAATGTTTGGCACTGGTGTTCGCCATTCAGAAAATACGACACTATCTGGTAGGCCAAACTATAAACGTCATATCAAAAGTCAACCCCCTGAGGTTACTTATGACTAAGCCTTCATCATTGACGCCGGCTGGCAAAATGGGCCATATTGCTATCCCAATATGAGATGCACTTTTTACCACAAAAGCTATTAAGGGACAAGCGGTGGCGGATTTCCTAACTGAACACCCAGATCTGAGGGCAGCCAAAGTTTATGAGGATCTCCCAGATGAAGTTCCGAAGTCTGTTTGACTCAGACATCGTTTGAAAGTCAAGTGTGGCAACTCTTCTTTGACGGTGCATCCAGAACAAGCCCAAAAGGACACATAGTAGCGAGAGTAGAGTAGTACTCGTTTTCCCCACAGAACTATGTGATTCCTCGAGCTGTCTCGTTAACCGAGCCTTGCTCCAACAATGTAGCGGAGTACAACGCTCTTCTGGTTGGGATGCAGTTCGCCGATGAGATTGGCGTTAAAAATCTCGAGGCATACGGCGACTCTAAACTCATCGTCAGCCAAGTTGCGGGAGTACGAAGTCAGACATGAGGACCTAGAACCATACTACAACGCAACTATCCACTGGCCGAGAGGTTCACAAACTTCTACATCGATCATGTACCGCGCAAGCAAAATGCGCATGCAGATGCACTCGCATCCCTCGCTGCCTCCTTAGCTCTTCCAGCTGGAACAATGGAGAGATATTCGTCTACAGCCACGACCTGTATTGCCCGAGAATTGCTCTCAAGGACTATCAGGAGTCAAAGGGAGATTGTCAAGGCAAAGAAGCGCTGGAATCGTCAACCATTCCAGAGCTTAGAGACTGGCAATTCCCCTATATCGACTATGTCTTGTACGGCATCCTGCCTGAAGACACCAAGGAGCGGCTGCCATTCGAAGGAAAGCCCCCAAATACTACTATAATGCGATCACACGAACATTGTATCATCGATCACATGACGGGATCTTGCTCCGCTGCCTTTCACCAAAGGAAGCACAGGAAATATTAAAAGAAGCCCACGACGGCATGTGTGGAGCTCATCAACCTGGCCCAAAACTGGCATATTGACTTCAAAGGTTGGGTTACTATTGGCCCAAGATGATTGCCGATGCCGTCACCTATGCCAAAAGATGTCACGCTTGCCAAGTACATGGGGATTTCATCCATCAAGCGCCAGGGTACCTTCACTCTACAACCTCTACCTGGCCATTGAAATGCGGGGATGGATGTAGTTGGCCCTATCAGCCCGCCGTCATCAAAAGGACATCGGTTTTATTTTGGCAATAACCGATTACTTCTCCAATGGGCTGAGGCCGTTCCTTTGAAGGAGGTGAAGTCATCTGACGTGATCAAGTTCGTGAAACATCACGTCATTTATCGTTTTGGGGTACCTCGGCGAATTGTCCACGACAACGGACCCCAGTTCATCAGCTAGGCTTTCCGAGATTCTGCGCCAAGTTCAGAATCCAGAGTGTGTCCTCAACAGCATACTACCCCCCGCTACGGCCTCGCAGAAGCTTTCAACAAGACCATTGGCAAGCTTCTCAAGAAATTCGTCTCGAAAAGTCAACGTGACTGGGATGACAAGCTAGGTGATGCTTATGGGCTTATCGCACAACTGTCCGAACCCCGACTAAAGCTACGCCATTTTCTTTGATATATGGGTGTGAAGCCGTGCTTCCACTGGAAATCCAAATTCCATCTCTACCGTCGCCTTGACAGCGGAGATGACAACAGAGGAGACGCATAGACAGCGACTCCAGGAATGGAGGCCTTGAATGACAAACGTCTGTAGGCCCAACAACAATCGATCTTTACCAAGCCCGGATTACCAGAGCCTTCAACAAGAAAGTCAAAGTGCGAACTTTCAAGAAAGGCGACCTTGTCTTAGCCGTCAGAAGACCCATGGTGATGACGCACAAGAGAAAAGGAAATTCCAACCCAAATGGGAAGGACCATTTGTAGTAGAGTCAGTCTACTCAAATGGGTCATATCGTCTCATAACTTCAAATGGCGATACACTCATGAT
>JAVJIF010026870.1:0-79328 GCA_038442645.1 Agave tequilana | reverse complement strand
GAAGAGCTGAAAACTGCCAGGATGTAGGTTCAAGAAAACCTTGCTGCCCATTCCTCCGGTTGGAGTCTCTTCAGACACAGCAGGCTATGAAGAGATTCCTATCAGAGGAAGAGTTGCGGAGTTCAAGCTTTGGTGGAAGCCAGAAGGCACGCCAGCAGGAGATGCAGCGCCTACGGAACGGATCCATTCTTTGGCGATGCAGGATTACTAGCCTTCTTCCCCTTTTTGTAGTTTCCCCATTTTTTCATAACACTTCATTTGTCAAATAAGAGAGTGTTTTTATTACTTTTATCAATTTTGTCAAATAATAAAAGTTGTCAAATTTTTGCCTCGTCTTTATTCTTCTTTGCTTTGAGAATAAGACGGACTCTTTGTTGCTTGGATGAACTCAACTTTCATAATCTCAACCCTGACTATTTGTGAAAATAAAGTTCGTAGTCGTTTGTTAGGACACGGTCATGAATGATAAACTCAGGCTACACTGAGTTTGTGATTGAGACGAAGCTCTCGTTCGTAGTGGAGACGCGACTCTAAACTGTTTGATGAAAACGCAGCTCTGGCTCATCGAGAGAGACGCGACTCTCAGCTATTTGAGTAGGACGCAACTCTGGCTCCTCAAGAGAGACGCAACCCTGCGTTCTTTAAATTGACAAAGGGGAACGCGACTTCAAATTTACGAAAGGACACGGACTTCAGGACGCAACTTTGAATTGTTGAGGAACGTTGTCCTGGCTCACCAAGGGGACGCGGCTCTGGAACATTAAGGAGACACGATTGTGGCTCCTTCAATTTGGACGAAAAGAATGTGGCCCTTAAGTCTGTCCAAGAACACGGACTTCAGGACGCATCTTTCAAGCCTTGTGAAAGGACGCGGGTTTCAGGACGCAGCCTCCAAAGCATCACATGCAATCTTGTCTTAAAGATCTTGTTGGATCTTTTAATGCCAAGTCAGCGTTGACGGTTGGGACTTGTGTCTTTGGTATTTCGCGGAGCAATAATCCACGTGTCACCTCTACATTGGATTTGATATCCGTGCGGGCATTAAGGCTGATAGCTTGATTTTTATGCCATTAATTATAAGCTTTATGGCTTGCCTATAAATAGGCCTCAGCCTCTTAACAGTCCTAAATCTTGACACTTTTCCTTTGCGAGCATGCGCTCTGAAGGACTTCATCTTGATTGTCTATCTCCCTTTCAAGGACATGGATTCTGATGAATAACAAGAACTCAAATCTTCCATGCATTCCTTCAATCTTGTTTGAAGATTATCACTGTCAAGTGATTTTAAGATCAAAAAGCATTGCTTTAAGTGCTTTTACGACCGTGCCCTTGATACCTGAACCGTGCCTTGACACATGAAGTCCAACTTCTAGAGAATTCTTCCTCGGGTAGGAACTATTTTTTTTTGCCATGAAATACTCAGTCTCTCTAAAGTTTTGCCTTCACTGTTCATTAAAGATATTCTATCTCTTTGTTCCCTATTGAAATCTGGTTAACATGTCTATGTTCTGTAGACGTGCCATTCAGATTCCTTGATGAAATGTGAGCTTATTGACTTCAAAATCTAAGTCTCAAGTTCTTTAGACGCGAGTGTGATAGACTCTGCGTTTGGATCTTGAAAAGAGCTGCGTATATGAAGCTCGCGTTTAGGGTTATTGACTTAGAGAATTTGAATTCTGCTCTTTTGAGACCTCGGGCGCATATATGGTGAGCCCTGCGTCTCAGACGCGAGGGTGGCAAACTCTGCGTCTTAGAGTTACCTCAGATAGTTTTTAAGACCCACGTCTGCGCTCTTGATTTATGCCTCGCGTCTCTCATCTCGGACACGAGTCTAAAACCAGACTGCGTTTGGATCCATATTCTCTGCATCGTTGACTCCGCGTCTAGAGTTCATGACTTCAGTCTCGCGTTTGTGCCTTAGGTTCCCTGTTCCTGTCTTTATAGAATTCTAACCTTTGGGGTTTTATTCCTTGCAGGTTAGCAGCCTTACGATAGACTCCTGCGCCTTTGCTGGGTTCATGAGAGAACATTTGGATCGGTCAGCTTGTTCGATTGGCGAGTACTCAGAATTTAGAACTCTTATCCATGGACACTCTTGGTTCATGGAGAATATTTGGACTTGCCCTGCTTGTTTGATTGGCGAGCATTCAAAAAATCAGAGCCTATGTTCATGGGCGAGGAGGATCCGCGCAGTTACTAGTACTCATCAAAGCCTTATTAGACATGATGCACCAGCAATGCCCTGGTTCGTCATGGTCACAGTGAGTATGGTGGTGGGTATGGTGTCTTTAAAGGCCACAGGAAAGAGGATGTCACCAGTAAGGTCTCGGATCCGCCCTTCATCAATCTTACTCAAAGAAGTGACAATGACGAAAAGCTCATGCTCGTTGGATGACTTTCTGGTGGTGGAGATGCTCATTAAGCGAAGGATTACAGCCTATACCAGTTGGTCGGGTGGAATCAGAATGTTCCCATGCATTTCGACCTCGAGAAGCACCATTGTTCTCAAGAAGAGAAGAAGTCGATCAGCTTTTCCTTGCCACAGTGAAGAAGACAGGCTTCATGTACCTTTGATATTTTAAGGATGAGTGCAACCTTTCACTGAGTAAATGGACTTTTTTGTACTCCTTTTTGTAATAACTCAATCTTATTGTATAAGAGAGCATTTTGTATCACTTTAATATGTTTGAATATCAATAAAAGTGACATTTTTTCATATCTTCTTATATGTCTTGACTTCCTCTTTATATTGAAAATCAGACAAATAGAATTGATTTCTTATTAATTTGCTAGAAATGTGATATTTAACTTAGCAAGTCAAAGTTGAAAATTTTCATTTAAGGAATTTAAGATTGATGTCAGAGGTGTGATATTAACTTAACAGGAGTGAGATGGTTTCCTTGGGCTTGCCAATCCATGGACGACGATGACAAGAGAAACTAGATCCATTGGGGATCTAGAAGAATCTTTACCGTCAGAGTGTGATATTAACTTAACGGGTTGAATCAGATCTTACAGAGGTGTGGTATTAACTTGACAAGAATGTGAACTATAGGTGTGATGTTAACTTAGTTCAACAGGAATTTCAGCTTCATTTAGGAAGACTGAAACATCACTGTCATAGGTGTAGTGTTTAATTTTACAGTGAAGATAATGCTAGAGGTGTAATGTTAAACTTAGCATTAGTCATCTCAACTTCGATATGGAAGTTCGAGGGAAAGTCATTGTCATAAGTGTATTGTTGAACTTAACAATGAACTGGATACTAGAGGTGTGGTGTTAAACTTAGGATCGCTCATCTCAGCTTCGATGTGGAAGCCTGAGAAAAAATCATTGACATAGGTGTAGTGTTGAACTTAACAATGAACTGGATGCTAGAGGTGTGGTGTTAAACTTAGCATCGCTCACCTCAGCTTAGATATGGAAGCCTGACGAAAAGTAATTGTCAGAAGTTTAAATATTGAACTTGGTAGTGACTTAATCACTTTTAGAGGTATAGTGTTAACTTAACAGTAATTTATCAGAGGTGTAATGTTAACATGACAGTAGTTTACGATATGAGCCATTTTGAGGACTTGTCATTCTATTGATGAGAATTGACAAGTGGAGTTTAGAATGTCAGAGGTATAATTTTAAACTTGATAAGAATTGGTTTGCGATAGGAGCAATTTTGAGGACTTGTGACTCATGCAAGGGAGAGACAAGTGAAGCTCAGAATGTCAGAGGTGTAATTTTAAACTTGATAAGAATTGGTTTGCGATAGAGACATGGGAGGTTCGCCGTTAGAGGTGTAATATTAACATAACAGTAGAGATTTTAAATGAGTTTCATTGTCAGAAGTTTAATATTAACTTGACTGAATCTGTTGGGGATTGGGGAATTCAGCTTGTCAGAGTTTACTGTTAACATGACAAGTCTCAGTTCATTTCGTTAGAGAAATGAACACAGGTATTTTTGTGGCCCTACCATTCTGTGAAAGAGAATTGGTAGGAGATTTTGGAGGAGAGGATGAGACCAAGTCCCTTAAGATTTTTAGCAAACCCTCAGCTATCAACGAATTTGGTGTGTCTTTACCAACTACCATTTGAGTTGGGCTAGCCATGCTATTCCCCTCAGCATGATGAGTTGTCGAAGACTTATGTTGGACTTAAAAGCCAACATTTTCCTCAATCCTTAGCCATCGGAGGCGTCAGATGTTCATAGATACACTAGAGAAGAGTATAAGGCTAAAATTGAAGTCTAGCATTTGGTTTCTTCTTCAATGTTTACATCCTGCATCATGATGTAGAGCTAGCGTTTGATCGGTTCAACACTGATCACCGTGATATGATTCAGTGACGGAAGAAAGAAGCTTTCTTTGGCGTCTATCTTGGATCTGGAGTTTCGATCAGAGGTATAGTATTAACTTGATCAGGAGAAGAATGCTATCAAGGATAGTATTTCTTCAAGAATTTGTCGTTGATTGGCATCATAAGCATATCACCGTCAGGGTTATAAGGCGATATGCTCCATTTGAGTAGAGCGATTCTACTATAAATGGTCCATTCCATTTGGGCTAGAACTTTCCTTGGTCTTATGCGTCATCACCATAGGTCTTCTGACGGCTAAGATAAGGTCGTCATCTTTCTTGAAAGTTCGCTCCTTGACTTTCTTGTTGAAGGCTCTGGTAATTCGAGCTTGATAGAGCTCGATTTGCTATTGAGCTTGCAGGCGTTTAAACCTCGAGCTCTTAGAGCCGCATTCAATGCTTCTCCTCATTTATCATCTCTGTTGTCAAGGCGATGCATAGAGATGGGATCAAGATTTCTAATGGGAGCACAGCTTCACACCCATATACCAAACAAACGGTGTAGCTTTCGTCGGGGTTCGAATCGTCCTGCGATAAGCCCATAAGCATTCACCTAATTTGTTGTCTCAATTATGTTGGCTTTTCGAGATGAATTTCTTGAGAAGCTTTCTTATAGTCTTGTTGAAAGCTTCTGCAAGGCCGTTGGTGGCTGGATAATATGCCGTTGAAGACATACTCTGAATTCTGAACTTGTTACAGAACTTTTGAAAGGCCTGGCGACGAACTGGGGCCTGTTGTCATGGTCAATTCGTCGTGGCATGCAAAAGCAGTAAATGACGTGATGTTTAACGAACTTGATCACGTCAGATGTCTTCACCTCCCTCAAGGGAATAGCTTTAGCCCATTTAGAGAAGTAATCGGTTATGGTTAGGATGAACCGATGTCCTTTGGATGAAGGTGTGCTGATAGAGCCGACCACGTCCATTCCCGTAATCTCAAATGGTCAGGTAGAAGTTATAGAGTAAAGATGTCCTGGTGCTTGATGGATGAAGTCACTATGGCCTGACAGGCGTGACATCACTTGGCGTAAGCGATGGCATCAGGGATCATCTTTGGACAAAAATACCTCAGTCTTCGGAGTCGATCTCCAAGCTTCGGCCAGGCTGATGAGCTTCACACAAGCCGTCATGCGCTTCTTTGAGCACTTCCTGTGCCTCCTTCTGTGACAAGCAGCAGAGGAGGATCCCATCATGCGATCGGCAATATAGTGTTCGTGTGATTGCATTATAGTAAAATTTAGAGGCTTACCTTCTAATGGCAGCCGCCTCTTGAGGTCATCAGGAAAGATGTCGTACAATGCATAGTTAATGTACGAGAATCGCCAATCCATGAGCTCTAGACCTGCTGAAGTCTCTAGAGCTTATTTGACTTGACAGTCTCCTGTCAGCTTTTGGTGATCTTCAAAAGCAAATCTTGGGCAATACAGGTCATGACTGTGACGAGTATTTTCTCTACTACTCTAGCTAGGGAGCCAATGAAGCAGCGAGAGATGATAGTGCATCTACATGCACATTTTACTGGCGAGGCATATGGTCAATGTAAAAGTTTCTGAACCTCTCAGCCATGTAAATAGTTGCTTTGTAATAGGGTACTAAATCTTCATGTCTGACTTCGTACTCCCCACAAACTTGGTTAACGATGAGCTTAGAGTCACCGTATGCTTTGAGATTTTTAACGCCAATCTCATTGGCGATTTGCATTCCGATTAAGAGAGCATTGTATTCTACTACATTATTAGAACATGGCTTGTTTAATGAGAATGCACGAGGGATTATATAGTTCTGTGGGTAGATGAGTACTACCCCACTCCTGCTACGATATTTCCTCGCGGACCCGTTCTTGATGCACCCTCGAAGAAGAGTTGCCATACCTGCCCTTCGAAAGATGTCTGGGTCAAACAAATTTTAACGACCACGTCTAGGAGATCTTCATAAAATTTAGTCGCTCTTGGATCTGGATGCTCAGACAGGAAATGTACCACCGCCTGTCCTTTCACGGCTTTTTGTGGCAGAAATTGCATCTCATATTGGGAGAACAATATGGCCCATGTCGCTAATCGACCATTTAGTGATGATGGCTTTGTCATAAGCAATCTTAAAGGATTGACTTTTGATACTACATGTATAGTTTGGCCCACCAAGTAGTGTCGCATTTTCTGGACAGCGAACACCAACACCAAACATTCCTTGTCGATCGGGTTGTACCGATGTTTGGCTCCGATCATAGTTCTACTTAAATAGTAGATTGCCTGCTCGTGTCCCTGATCATTATTCTGTGCTAGTAAAACTCCTAAAGAATGATCCATCACTCGGACATATATCAGGAAAGGTTTTTCTAACACCGGAGCTGTAACGACAGGAGTTTGCGTAAGGTATTGTTTGATTTCCTTAAACGCTTGTTGGCAAGCATTATCCTAAATGAATGAGACACCCTTCTTCATCAATCTGGTGAAGGGTTGGCATCTTCCGAGAGATTTGAGATAAACCTTCAGATGTATGCTAGTCGCTCTTGCAATCCTCTAAGCTCTCTGAGATTCCTTGGAGGTTGCATCCTCTGGACAGTGCGGACTTTCTCTGGATCGAGATGGATTTCTTTAGATGTCACAACAAATTCTAGAAATTTACCGCTGGCTATCCCCAGGAAGGATTTGGTAGGGTTCATCTTCAACTGATGTGGCCGCATGATATCGAATACTGTCTTCAGATCTGCTATGTGATCGCCCTTACCACGATTTATTACTGTAATGTCGTCAATGTAGCACTTCACAGTTTGACGTATATGCTCATGGAAAATGGCATTCATAGCTCTCTGGTACATCGCTCCCGTGTTCTTTAATCCGAAGGGCATGACAGTATAGTAATACACCCCCAATGGCGTCCTGAAAGACATATGCTTTTCATCATCAGGGTACATCTTGATTGATTGTATCCTAAGAACCCATCCATGAAGGACATTCGTTCGAAACCACGCGTGTTATCGATCATGACATCCGTGATTGGAAGGGAGAATTCGTCTTTAAGACATGCCTCATTAGATTATGAAAATTAATGCAAACCCGGATCTTCCCATTTTTCTTGGTAACGGGGACGATATTGGCTACCCAATCAGGGTTTTGTTCCTCCTTGATGAAATCGGAGTCTATGAGCTTTTTGACCTCCAACTGGATTGCTTCCATTATTTCTGGATGGAACCGTTGCTGCTATTGTTTGACTAGTTTCGCATTCGGATTGATGTTGAGGCGATGCATGGTGACCTGAGGGTCAAGCCCAGGGATATCCTTGTAATTCCAAGCAAAAATATCTATATACTCTCGCACGAGAGATACTAGATCTTTCTTCTCAGAGGGTGATAAGCTTTCGCTTATAAAGATAGGCCTAGGACTAGCCTTATCTCCCAGATTGATCTGGGTGACCTTATCCTCTGTGGGTGGTTCATGTTGTTCAAAGCGAATATCCTAGAGAGTGTTTAGGTGTTTGATCCAAGGATCTGTATCCGACTGGATCATTTCTTCATCTCCATCTTCTGGGCGACTTGTTGAAACCATGTTTACTGAAAGTTCTTTGAAGATGTTACCAACACTGACATCTAATGCCCACGATGACGTGCCTGACGAACAGTTATGATATAACGACTCTTCATACTCAGAAGCCGACGAGATCGGAGTTGACACATAGCCCAACCCCCTATGAGTTTGATGATAATAATCAGGGGCCTTCCTTTTTGGAACAAAGGATCGAAACAACATTCTCTGTCCTTTGTCGAAGTTCAAGTCAGGGCCATTTATTAGATCATACCCCATTTTCTCCATCATTCTGAGTACTTTTGGCTCATAAAGAGAGAATTGAGGGGATTCAACATCACTTTCAGAGCTTTCACGGGTCATTGATTTGGACTCGACTCTTCCAAAAAGTATCGGTCTTTGGCCTTTGCATCTTGTTGGGACCATAATTAACGATCCTTGCGCATCACCAACACCTTGATATGCCGTGAGGGATGACTTAACTGGTATATGTAATGATGTCAGAACATCTATTGCTGACCAGGGGTCACCATCTACATCGATACTAGTGTCAGACGACACTGAATCAGAAGCAAACTGATTGTAAAATCAAAGAGTTAAGATATTACTGTGTAGCTTTGGGCTAACGGGTCATGTCCACGAGGAGGAATTTGATGAAAGCTTTTCGGTGATTTGTTTAGAAAGCTAAGAATTATGCTAGTTTTTTTAGTTGAAAAGAGAATGGAGAGAAGGGAAGTGACTTAAAGAAAAACTTAAAATTTAGAGAAGGCTTTGGAAAAGATGAATTTGTATAAAGCTTGAAAAGTGATTTGTTGCTTTTTTTTTATAAGGAAGAGAATCTGGGCTCACTATCTCACTACTCAATCATTTGTTCTTCTATTGAAATCCTTAGTGCCTCAACTTGATCATAGGCAAAACTTAAGGTTGACTTTAGAACGTTTGAAGTAAAGCATATAAGATGGTTGGAAAAGTTAACTCTTTTCTTTAAGAAACCGTCTTGAATTGAATGTTAAATCATCAAGAAACTCAAGTATGAGATAAAAATAAGTTCAAGAGACGTTCTTAAAAGAAGTAGGAGTTTAAAAATCCAAACCCATCCTCATGTGCCTTCAAGAACACTTTCAAGAAGAATGGCTTTAAGTTAGGCATGCAAATGATTCATTGGGTCTTTTTCATGAAAATCAAAAAAGAAGAAGAATTGGAGAGAGGTACAATAGTGAGCCCAGAAAACGGAATTAGCTACTCATGGAATACGAAAAACAATTCAAGTAAATGAAGCAAAACATACTGTGAAATGGAGTGGAAGAAGAGAAAGTTTGTTTCTTGTATTGATGTCACTTCAATCTTTTGGTTACAAGCACTCAATTCCTCTTTCTCACAGGTATTTAATCTGAACTATGAATTACTAAACAAACTTACAACTTCTATACTATCTAACAAAAAGCCTTAATCCTTAAAGAATAAACAAAAATTCTAATCCTAGTCTTCGCTCCTTTCTTCTCTGTTGAAAATAGTATTTATAGGGAAAAACCAGAGGGGAGAGATCGTGGGAAGATTGGGGGAGCAAACGCTCCCCCAACCACTTCAACAAATTCGCAGAAACGCGGCTAGGGCCGCGTTTTCGCGGCCTGGTGTGGCCAGATGGCCATACCCAAGTGGTGATTTGCCCATATCTTCGGTGATTCACCTATATCTTCTACTGGTTTTCTCGTTTCAGCTCTAGGATTTGATAAAACAGCCTTTAATTGTTGGCTTTAACCGCTTGATTTGGGAGGATTCATTTCAACCGATTTTCAACCTCTCTGATATGCCAAGATTTGCCCTGATTCCTTGATTTCGAATTTATTCTGAATTAAATCAGAATTTGGTGAGCTTTTGGGCTTGTTTCTCTTTCCTTTCTTTTAACAATTGGGCCTACATTTAACAAAGAAGAAGAAGACTTATTAATAGGATTTATTAGATAAAAAGTATGGTAATGTGACAATGTATATGCAATATATGTAACTGATCACACCCCCACACTTATCTTTTGCTCGCCCTCGAGCAAAACATCAGACTAATTCTAATCAATTATTAGACCACTTTCGCAGGTCACTCGATTGCACTGAGCATGTGCAACAAGCCGTTAAACCTTTAGGTTACCCCTAGAGGACGAGTTTTATCTCGTGAGGGTTTTCAGTGGATTGCACCCACAAAATCCATAAAAAATGTTAGTATTTTCGAAAAGCGTTTTTAAAGGAGAAAATATTTGAAGTATATTTGTAAGGCTTTAAGTAATCTATAAGTTATAGGAATATCAAATTTTTCATTCTGAAACTCAGTCTTTATTCAAAAACATGTCATCAATCAAAGTAAGGAGTCAAATTGTACTTCTCATCTAATCTATTAATTTACCCTGAGTCGTATGCACCATCGTGACTGTGAAGTTTGACTAAGGGTTCTTTAACATTAACTCCTATACCTTATTTATATTATTTTTGGTGGAATTTATTCCTCAATTTCATTAGGCTTTCTAATCTGCCCATGTAACGAGCCTTTAGTCGGTAACACCCAAACCGGACAGTTTTAGGGCACTAGGTGAGAAACACCCCTAAGGACTTAAACACTCGAGCAGACAAGGCCACAAAATCAAGGTTTTTATTTATAAAATGTACCCCTTTTTAGGCGTGAATACTTATGCTTCATGAGGCACAAATACCCAGCTTAATCAGAGGATTTATATATATATTTTTCAAACTTATCTAATTATCTTTTGCATAAATACCAAGGCTTGCTTAGGCCAAAGTACCAAGCTAATTAATAATTAGATTTGTTTATTTTATTTTATTTTTTTCATACATATATACTTTTTTTATAAGGCATAAGAGTCATTGTTTTTAAACCCTAAGTGTGTAAGTATATAAAGTGTGCATATTTCATCAAGGTAAAGATCAAGACTAAATTACTTTCACAAATTTTCTTCCTAACCCTAAAAATCAAACAAGTCATCTGACTTTGACCAAGTATAAGAAATCCTAATTATGATTTTTCTATTCCTTAAAATTGACTTAATTTCTTATAAAAAATATATCAAAATATTGTTCTAATCTTTCAAAAGTTTTTTATATATATTTTCCTTTTTTTTATTTATATTAGTCATGTTAGAACCCTCCCCCATACTTATCTCATGCATTGTCCCCAATGTATGAAAGAAATGTATAGATGCATGAAATAAAATGGAAAAGAGGAAAGTTACCAATACACTGGGTCAAAAAGACCCATAGCCGTTTCATTTACCGGCACCGATTCCAAGAAAGGTTTAAGGCATTGATCATTTACCTTAAATCATTTCCATTCTTGGTGTCACTGATCTCAACTGCACCGTGTGAAAACAGGGTTTTTACAACGAATGGCCCAGTCCATCTTGATTTTAATTTTCCTGAAAAAATATGAAGCCTAGAATTATAGAGTAAGACTTTTTGTCCAGGGACAAAGGTTTTTCTTATGATGTGTTTATCATGAAAAATCTTAACTCTATCTTTAGTGATCTTAGCATTTTCATAGGCCTCATTTCTTAACTCCTCTAATTCGGAAATTTGTAACTTCCGAAGGTCACCGGCCTTAGTCAAGTCGAAATTCTACTGCTTGATTGCCCATAAGGCCCGGTGCTCTAACTCAATGGGCAGGTAACAAGCTTTACCATAGACTAACCTATAAGGAGACATTCCTAGAATCGTCTTGAAAGCGGTCCTGTAGGCCCATAGGGCATCTACAAGTTTGATGGACCAATCTTTCCGGTTTTGGTTCACAGTTTTCTCCAAGATAAGCTCGACTTGTATATTGGAAACCTCAACCTGCCCACTGGTTTGAGGATGATAAGGTGTGGACAACTTGTGAGTTATGGCATACTTTCGGATAAGAGCTTCAAAGGATCTATTGCAAAAGTGAGTGCCATTATCACTGATGATAGCACGAGGGGTTCCAAAGCGTGATAAAATGTTCTCTTTCAAAAACTTTATGACAACTTTGTTATCATTAGTTTTACAAGGAATGGCTTCTACCCACTTGGACACATAATCCACAGCAATCAATATGTATTGGTTTCCAAATGAATTAGGAAATGGACCCATAAAGTCAATGCCCAAAACATCAAAGAGTTCTATTTCTAGAATTGGGTTGAGGGGCATCATATTTCGTTTTGAGATCCTTCCTACCATTTGGCATCTAGGGCACGTCTTGCAAAATTCATAAGCATCCTTGAACAAAGTGGGCCAATAGAACCCGCTTTGTAGCACTTTTTCAGCAGTCTTGCGGGACCAAAGTGTCCACTACATGCAAGTTCGTGACAAAAGGATAGACCACACTTAACCTTCTCATCGGGAATGCATCTCCTAATAATTTGGTCAGAATAGTACTTAAAAAGATACGGTTCCTCCCAAAAGAAATACCGGACTTGGGATAAGAACCGGTATATGTCGTTTTTGGACCAATGAGACGGAGTTTGGTTTGTGACTAAGTAATTCACTGTATCAGCATACCAAAGTTCCCTAGAGATAGCTAATAGATTTTCATCAGGAAAATCCTCATTTATGGGTAATTCGTTGAATGAAGAATTAGGAATTCGTGAGAGATGGTCAGCAACGACATTTTCTACGCCTTTTTTATCTCGAATCTCAAGATCGAATTCTTGAAGAAGGAGGATCCAACGAATGAGTCGGGCCTTGACATCCTTCTTCATCATGAGGTACCTAAGCGCAGAATAATCGGTGAAAATGGTGGTCTTGGACCCTAGTAGGTAGGGACAAAATTTCTCTAAGGCAAACACTACTGCCAAGAATTCCTTCTCAGTCGTAGTGTAGTTCAATTGAGCATCGTTGAGAGTCCTACTACAGTAGTAAATCACATGCTGCTTGTTATCAATGCGTTGTCCTAGGACAGCACCTATGGCAAAATCGGAAGCATCGCACATGATTTCGAACGGCTTAGACCAATCCGGTGCAGATATGATTGGTGCAGAAATAAGCTCTCTCTTAAGCTTCTCCCAAGAATTCATACATTCAGCATCGAAAGTGAAGGACACGTCCTTAGCTAACAGATTAGTCAAGGGCCTAGCAATCTTGCTAAAATCCTTGATAAATCTTCGGTAAAAACTGGCGTGTCCTAAGAAGGATCTAATATCCTTAACGCATTTGGGCATGGGAAGCTTTGCAATAACCTCAATTTTGGCTCTATCCACTTCAATTCCTTTCTTGGAGATTTCATGACCCAAGACAATTCCATGTTTTACCATGAAGTGGCATTTCTCCCAATTCAGTGTCAGATTTTTCTCAGCATAACGTTGGAGGACAAGTTCTAAATGGTGGAGACATTGAGTGAATGAATCTCCGTAGATGGAGAAATCATCTATAAAGATCTCTAAGAATCGTTCTACCATACAGAGAAAAGACTCAACATGCAACGTTGAAACGTTGCTGGGGCATTGCATAAGCCGAAAGGCATTCGATGATAAGCAAACGTCCCAAATGGACATGTGAACGTAGTCTTTTATTGGTCCTCAGGAGCAATAGGGATCTGGTTATACCCCGAGTAACCATCCAAGAAATAGTAATACTCGTGACCCGCCAAACGTTCAAGCATTTGATCAATGAAGGGAAGTGGAAAATGGTCCTTACGAGTTACAACATTAAGCTTCCTATAGTCAATGCAAACTCGGATCTTCGTGGAAAGTCAAGTTTGGACCAACTCTTTGTTCTCGTTTTCCACTACGGTGAAACCGGATTTCTTTGGAATCGCGTGGACAGAACTGACCCATTAGCTATCAGAAATGGGATAAATTATCCCATTATCTAAGAGTTTTAAAATTTCAGCATGAACAGCCTCTTGCATTATAGGGTTTAACCTATGCTGTGGGTCTCTTTTAGGTGTGGCATCTTCATTGAGATGAATGCGATGTTGAACGATAGTCGGACTTAATCCCTTTATATCAGTCATAGTCCAACCAATGGCTTCCCTATATTTTCTTAGAATTGCTTTAAGATCTTCTTCTTCCCCTTCATTTAAATGGGAGGCAATGATGACAGGAAAGGTCTCTTGTTCGCCTAGATAGACGTACTTGAGATGCGCAGGTAAGGCTTTCAATTCTAAGGAAGAGGAAGGCTCACTGGAAGGACTAGTCAAATTTGTTGGCTCCATTATTGGTGAAATAGGGTTCGAGGCCCAATTCACATCAGAATCTGCAACCTGATCAAGATTAAAGTCGTCAGACTATAACCCGAAGTCACACTCAGTTTCTAGTTCCAAATCTTCCCTATGTTCACTTGTTAAGTTATCAATTAGGTTGACTTCAAATGTTTGGTCCTCAACATCATGGGGTTGTTTTCCTAGATTGAAGACATTGACTTCTCTAGTCATGTCCCAAAAGGTTAACCTCGTGGAACCATTTCTACAATTGATGATGGCATTGGCAGTAGCAAGGAATGGTTACCCTAGGATAACAGGAGTTTAAGCCCTATGATTGGAGTTAGACACAGGTTGTGTCTCTAGAACTATAAAATCGACAGGGTAAATAAACTCCCCAACCCGGATAAGGACATCATTAATCTCCCATTTTGGAACTTTTACTGAATAGTCAGCCAGTTGGATAATGACTCGAGTTGGACTAAGATCGCCCAACTCGAGTTATTGATAAACTAAAAATGTAAGCAAGTTGATACTTGCCCCCAAGTCAAGAAGTGCACGACTAATCTCGGCTTGTCCTATTGTGCAGGCAATGTGGGACTACCTGGATGCTTGTACTTAACAGGGATCGGACCCGATAGTAGCTCACTAATGTTAGTGGCTAAGAAGACCTTTTTTGGTACATTAGTCTTTCTCTTCTTGGTGCACATGTCCTTAAGAAACTTAGCATAGGAAGGGACTTGTTGGATGGCATCAAGAAGTGGTACATTTATCTTCACTTGATTAAATATCTCAATTATCTTGTCCATGTGCGAATTTTGCTTGTTGTTTTTCAGCCTATTAGGAAATGGTACTATAGGCTGGTGCACCTGACTGGTTGACTTATCTTTTTCAAATTCGTCAGATTTGAAAGGATTTGGATTAGATGAGGTGGATGCATGATTGTGGTTGTGCTGAATGGGATTGGTTGGCGTTGACACTTGATTATCAACTTTCTTGTTGGCCCAAAAGGTTACACTCTCCATTTGCTTAGAGTTTTGATGATAACAAAACAAATAAGAGCTATTTGGTACTAATTAGTTTGTTTAAGATAAGTTTCAGGTTGGTACCATATTTGGAGGCCATTGCTTAGCTATTGCAAGAATTTCTAGGTTCATGAAGTAAAGAAGGCTTTTTGCATATCAAGGAAGGAACATAGAAGAGAAGGCTCTAGCAAGGCATCGCATGGCTCAAGACTTCAAGATTGCTCAAGATAATTTATTAGATTTGTTTTTAGTTTAGAGTTTTGTTAAAGAATAGTGAATAGGTTTGAAGCTCTATCACACACGTTTTTGCGCACATCTTGTTTCCAAACATATTTCCTATAACATGTACAAAAATAGTTTGTATACAATCTTCAGCCTACAAACTTACTTTGATATACCTATCCATGTGTTTTAAGTTTGTGTTTTAACAAAACTTATTTTTGGATTTAATGACAAAAACATGGATATATATATTTGTTTCATGTATATAGGATTATATCCATACACATCATGTCTAAATGTTGTTTAATATCATGTTTTTGTATTTGGAAGAGTTTGGATAAAACGTATTTTCTACTCAAAATCCAAGTTTTAGAAATACAGTTTTTGGTTTTTGGTAAAAATGATAAGACACAAAAATAGTTCATATTGATTGATATTTGAGCTAAACTTTTTACCACATGTTTATATATCAATGCAAAATGACAAAACTATTTTTGGTGATTTTTAGAAGTGTTAAAATATTTTTCAAAATATTTTTTAACTGTTTTTCTGACCCAGTTTTCTGCTCCAGGCTTCAACCAGTCGACTAGTCTTCTGACCAAGTCGACTTGGCTGAAGTCGGTCGACCGGGTCGGTCGACCGACGTGCACAGATCTGTGCACGTTTGACAGACTTTGGACGGTCGACCGTCAGGGTCGACCGGGTCTGAGAGCAGAGCTCTCTGGATTTTTGGGTCGACCGGGCGGTCGACCGTAGCCTGCAACGGCTATTTTTTTGAACTAGCGGTCGATCGGCCCAGTCGACCGAGCTAGCCGTTTGAACAGTAACGGCTAGTTTCTAAGCTGGTTTAATTTTTGTCCTTTTCTCACTTAAGTGTGTTTAAATGACATGTTTTGGTTTTAATACTTTCTGATTAGCCTTAATATGTTTTATCTCCTAACCCTAGCCCTCTCCTATAAATAGGGGTGTTTAGGGAGAGGTTGGTTACAAGAAAAATTCTCAAAATTTCCAAAAGTTTAAGGCATTCAAAAGACTTGGTTTCTTGGTTTTTGTGCTGAAATTCTCTCCCATTTTCTGAAGTGTTTTCAAGAACTCTCTGAATTCTTTTTCTTTTCTCCTTGCACACAAGAGCTTCATTCCTACTCATTATTCTCTAAGGACCTTTGTAAGGGAAGAGAATTTTGCAAGAGAGAGTTTGTGGTCTTTTGACTACTCAGAGATTGCTTGTACTTGAGATTATGGAGTTGGGTACTCCGGTGTATTTGTGACATCTTTGTGATAGTGGAAGTGGTTGGAATCCTTCTGGGGAAGGCAGGGAAGTAGAGCTGGGTGCTCGAACCTCGATAACAATTCTCGGTGTTTGCGTTTGGTTTACTTGCTCTTATTTCTTGCCCTATTTTCACTGCTCTTATTACTTGCTCTCTACATTCAATGCTATAGTCATTTGCTTTGTGAGATTGTTGCATCATAATTTTTGAATTGTGCATTGATTAGGATAATCACCTATTCACCCCCCTCTAGGTATTTTCATTTCTTTCCTGACCTTAATGTATAAATAACATTACATTGATTTAATGATTGATCCTCAGCTAAATGAGCTTGTTGAGAATTCCTAAGATTGGTTATTGGCTGACTAGACAGGGTACCCTTCTGTCTCTCATTCTGTGGAGTGGTTAGTTGGCTTATTTGAACCTCTAACCTCTATATAGTTTGCATGAGAGAATCTTAGTTTTTCATGTATCTTTCCATGTTTCTCTCAAAGTCAGTCATTCTCCTTTCTAGTTGAGGATTCTGGAAGGAAGATTGTGGAGCTTGGTTGGGAAAGTTTTGTTGATAGTTTGAAAAGTTAGGTGGATGGTTGGGAGAATTATTATGGAAATTGAAAAAGTTGGGTTGATGATTGGAAGAATTAATAGCATGATGGAAGTGGCTTGCATGATTTGACCGTGAATGGTCATTATTATTTTGGCTCCATGAGAAATTAGGGTGATTTCTCCAGCCAGGATTGTACGTTGGTGCGTACGGATTATTGTTCGGCATTGAAAAGGCCGCATTCATCGGTTCATGGTATTGTTGCTGAGCCTGAAACACAGGGCACTCCTCGAACACATGATTCATGGCTTGACAGTAAGTGCAGCCCGGAGTTGAAAATTGGTTCCTTAGTTTCTAGAGCTTCCAGTCTTCTTGCTAGGTTAGCTAACTTAGCCTCATTAGCGATGGATGATTCAATAGAATGGAGGCCTCCTTTTGAAGAGATGGAGTTTGGATTCCTAGAGGTTTCACTAGTAGGTTCCTATTGGATGGTCTTTTCAGCTAAGTTTTCATATAAATCCCATCCTTCATTTTCATCCTTCTGCAAGAATCCCCTTAGCACATATTTTCTAAGAGGGTTTTGGTAGAATAGTCTAGACCGTTATAAAGAATTTGGCATTGTCGTCATTTCTCTATTCCATGATGAGGACATTGGACAAGGAGGTCTTTAAAACGTTCAAAGTACCTCTAAAATGGTTCATTAGGTTCTTACTTAAATTGCATGATGTTCTTTCTAATGAGTGCAATCTTATGAATTGGATAGAATTTCTTCAAGAAGACCTTGATGAAACCATCCCAAGATGTGATAGAGCCGGCCGCTAAGCTGTAAAGCCATTTCTTTGCTAAGTCCTTAAGAGCGAAAGGGACAAATCTCAACCTAATAGCATCGTCTACAAGGTATGAGATTTTCATCATTAGACATACTTCCTCAAATCCTCTTATAAAGAAGTAAGCATCTTCAGACTTTAAGCCATGAAACTTGGGGAGTGTGTTGATGAATTGAGGCTTGAGCTCAAAATTGTATTCACCGACCGATGGAAGTAGAATGCAAGATGGAAGTGTGGTTCGAATGGGATAGAACTCATCCTGCAATGATATTGGTTGAGCCAAACCAGATTAGGTCTTGGTCCAAACTTGGGTGGTGATATGTTTCTAGTCAACCTAGATGAGTTATGGTCTCTTGACCACACTTGCATACACAAACACAATGACAATCACAAACATGTTTACCAATTGTCAACAAGAGTAATCAACCAAGCCTAGTCTAAGGTATCCTTGACCTAGATAACTCCTAACTAGTTGATTGTCCACAGGAGGTACAATGTAGACTTTGACCACAAGCTAATCAGACAGGTCAGGGCAAGATTGGTGGGAGGTTATCCTTCAAAAACGTTCCTTAATTAAGTAACCACCAACCTTCGGGCTTTTGGCCCTTAATCCCCTTCCTAGAAACTGATTTGGCAGGAGTAAAATTTCAACACCTTCCCCCTTAGGATAATCTCCTAGTGAGTTCGAGATGTCCCTAAGGCTAACGTCTATCAGATTTTACTTAGGCTTAGGTTGTGCGTGCTTGGAGATGGTTTGTGAGCTAAGGAAGGGTAATGACTTCCCCACCTTATCTTGAATTAGGTTTTGCCCTTAGAATTTATTGTACAAAGTGTGCAAGATATAAAAAAGTAACATTCGAAAGCAAAATATCACCTAAGAATATTTTCTAAACTATATTCTATGCATACGTACCTTATCTCCAGCTCTCTTCAACAATAATTGTAAAATAAACGTAATTAGACAAATGCCTAGAATGCAAGTCTAAACGTTTTTTAAGCAATTAACAATCACTCAAATTACTGTTGGATTAAAACAGGGATTGTGAATAGCAGATATAGCAAGAATATAACACACAAAAACTTAATTTTTGCAAGCAATATGTCCTGCAAAAAAAGTTTTAGTAGTCCCACAAAAATTGCAACTTTTGCAATAGCAATTTCTTGAAATTCTGTTTCCTACTTTCGAGAGTAGGGGCACAGAATACCAAGTCTTCTCCTACCAAGCTTGAATGCTAGATCTGAATCTTGAAGTCCCTGAAACAACACACCAAACTTGTTAAAAAACAAAGATTAATTATAAAATCAAAGAGTTAAGAGATTACCGTGTAGCTTTGGGCTAACGGGTCGTGTCCACGAGGAGGAATGCGATGAAAGCTTTTCGGTGATTTGTTTAGAAAGCTAAGAATTGTACTAGTTTTTTTAGTTGAAAAGAGAATGGAGAGAAGGGAAGTGACTTAAAGAAAAACTTAAAATTTAGAGAAGGCTTTGGAAAAGGTGAATTTTGTATAAAGCTTGAAAAGTGACTTGTTGTTTTTTTTAATATAAGGAAGAGAATCTGGGCTCACTATCTCACTACTCAACCATTTGTTCTACTATTGAAATCCTTAGTGCCTCAACTTGATCATAGGCAAAACTTAAGGTTGACTTTAAAAAGTTTGAAGTAAAGCATATAAGATGGTTAAAAAGTTAACTCTTTTCTTTAAGAAACCGTCTTGAATCGAATGTTAAATCATCAAGAAATTCAAGTATGAGATAAAAACAAGTTCAGAGACGTTCTTAAAAGAAGTAGGAGTTTAAAAATCCAAACCTATCCTCATATGCCTTCAAGAACACTTTCAAGAAGAAAGGCTTTAAGTTAGGCATGCAAATGATTCATTGGGTCTTTTTCATGAAAATCAAAAAGAAGAAGAATTGGAGAGAGGTACAATAGTGAGCCCAGAAAACGGAATTAGCTACTCATGGAATACGAAAAATAATTCAAGTAAATGAAGCAAAATATACCGTGAAATGGAGTGGAAGAAGAGAAAGTTTGTTCCTTGTATTAATGTCACTTCAATCTTCAGGTTACAAGCACTCAATTCCTCTTTTACAGGTATTTGATCTGAACTATGAATTATAAAATAAAGTTACAACTTCTATACTATCTAACAAAGAGCCTAAATTCTTAAAGAATAAATAAAAATTCTAATCCTAATCTTCGCTTCTTTCTTCTCTGTTCAAAATAGTATTTATAAGGAAAAACCAGAGGGGAGAGATCGTGGGAAGATTAGGGGAGCAAACGCTCCTCCAACCACTTCAACAAATCCGCAGAAACGTGGCTAGGGCCGTAAAAACGCGGCCCTGTGTGGCCAGATGGCCATACCCAAGTGGTGATTCGCCCATATCTTCGGTGATTCGCCCATATTTTCTACTGGTTTTCTCGTTTCAGCTCCAGGATTTGATAAAACAGCCTTTGATTGTTGGCTTTAACCGTTTGATTTGGGAGGATTCATTTCAACCGGTATTCAACCTCTCTGATATGCCAAGATTTGCCCTGATTCCTTGATTTCAAATTTATTCTGAATTAAATCAGAATTTGGTGGGCTTTTGGGCTTGTTTCTCTTTCCTTTCTTTAGCAATTGGGCCTACATTTAACAAAGAAGAAGAAGACTTATTAATAGGATTTATTAAATTAAAAGTATGGTAATGTGACAATGTATATGCAATATATATGACTGATCACAAACACATAAAAGTAAGCCAAATCCAACTCTTCATTAATATACCACTCGCCTACATCATCGGTGGTGTTATTAACATCGAGCTTATTAATGCTCGTTACAAGAGGATTTAATTCCCACATGCACTCTTCTTCAGCCTCTGGTTCAGTGTCAGCTTCATTACCAGAGTCTGGTTCCTCTAGCTGTGGATTCTTGTTTGTCTCTGGAGAGTCCTGGTATAGGAGGGAGTCTGTGAAATAGTCCTCTATCCCCTTAAATGGATGCCTTTCGGCGATCAACGTTCGGACTTTCCCACCTCCATCAATATACTTCATGACTTGATGGAGAATGGAGGGGACGATAGAGTTACGATGAATCCATGGTCGTCCCAGCAGTAAATTGTATGAAGTCTCAGCGTCAATCACATAGCATGTCACTTCAGATTTCAGATCCCCAATGACATTTGAGTTTGATCTTCTTGGGCGTGTACCATTGGCGTTGAAACCATAAATGGTAGTTTGGGTGGGGCTCAATCAGTGAGTGGGGATCCCTAAGAGCTACATGACCTGGCGAGGCATAATGCTCAGCGCAGATCCTGGATCAACCTGAATGCGGCTTACTTCAGATGATCCAATATACCCTATAAAGTACAGGGGCCTATCATGTTTCTCTTTGACCTGCATGTCGTCTGGCGTGAAGGTAACGCAGGAGGCATATTGAGAGGCGTTGAGACAGTCTTCCTTACTTTCCTTCCACGGTTCAGCCGGATCTGGGTCATGAAGACCTCAGCGTCGGCTAGAGCTTCTCTCAGAGCTTCTCTTGTTGACTTTGATAGTCTTAGGAGCTCGCAAAGAGTGATCCTGACCGGGATGTTGGCCAGTTGAGCCAAGATATTAAAGCGATAAGGCGCTGAAGTTCCTTCTGCTTTGTCCTTTCGGAGGGCCTTAGCATACCGAATCTCTTTTTGCTTCTCCGCGGGATGCTTCACGGAGGGCTTGGTTGGCTCTGACGTAGGCCCAGGCGGATTTGCCACTAACTCATCGTATTTCGTTAAGTATGACTGTTCCGAATGAGTTTCGACCACAAATGGTGCATTCAGATCCGTGGAAAGGTCGATAGTCTCCTCCTCTGAGTCAGTTAGTGAGGGGACATCAATTTCTGCTTTCGGAAAGAGGCACACACCACATTGCAAGGCGAAGCTCTTGCTTTGCCTTTGGACTTCCTGTTGGTAATAGTAGTCCACTGTTGGCCTTCCACAAGGTCAGGATGAACCCACATAATTTCTTCCTGAGGTGTAAGAACAGGCACAAGACCTTTATCTTGCTGGTGATGCGGGTATGTGTTGACCATCCTTAGTTCCCCTTTTGGGATGGGAACTACTCCGGCTGGGGTTGGAGGCTGGTTTTCGAACTGAAGAAATGACGTCATGTTAGCCGTCACTTTCTTCTGCTCTGGACGGAGCTTGAGCACTTTCGCATCAATCAGAGCTTGAAGAATATCTTTGCAGATATCAAAGCTCTTAGTGGGGTGCCTCAGCATCCTATGATACAGGCAGTAATTGGGTTGTCAGTCTTGTCGACTTCCTCAGGCCGTCTACCTTCAGGAAGTTTCAATCTATTGCTTTTGTTGGGTAATTTGAACAACGAATCGACGTGCTTGTTCTTGAAGGAGTACTGCCTGCTGGCGCGCGATTGACTTGGAGAACTACCGCCTCTGGTTGGCTGAGGTTTAACGGGAGATTTTATCTCTGTCGCCAATGTATCTTTCCTTTTCGATTGGAAAAATACTTCTGGTGCGCGCCTTGTTGACTTTTCAGGTCTGGCCTTATTTTCTTCTGCCCTAATCCTGGCGATAATCTCTTCATCCTGTTCGCCTTGCTGGACCAACTGCTTTCAGGTGCGGCTTTCAGCGTCTCCTATGTGGGATAGGAGTGAGTTTGCAAATTGTGACGGCATGTTTCCACCAGGGTGGCCTGGGTCATACCGCTAGAACATCGGAGCGCCATGTTCTGAAATCTCTCCACAAATGCTTTTACTGACTCTCCTTTTCACTGTTTTGTTACTAGGAGAATTGGCATGGTAACCTCTGAATCGTCTTCGAAGAAGCGTGTAAGGAAGAGCTTCTCCACATCACCCCAATTTTTTATGGAGTCTTCAGGGAGTTGTATGAACAATTCAAAGGCAAGTCCCTTCAGAGTATCGATGAATAAATGTGCCAGTATGGCATCGTTATCTACTACATTCCCCGTCTGGGACTTGAAGTAGTAGATGTGTTGGTTCGGTGACCCTTTGCCGTCAAAGGCCTGTAGAGTCGGAGCTTTGAACTTGGAAAGATTTGAGACAAGATCCCATTCTACCGGGTACCACCGGACTACTCCTGCTTCTTGGAGGCCTTTCCGATTGGTAAGGTCTTCCAGGTGCTGTTCTAATTTATTCATTCTTTTAGAATGAATACTCCCGTTCTCTGGATCGCCTCCCCCTTTAGATGAGGACTTTGACGACTCGGAGTTGGACTGTTTCTCCTCTTCTATGTGCATGGAAGATGACCTCTCTCCTTCTTTCTGCTTGACTTTAGACTTTTTAGAAGAACTATTGGCATTCGACTTCTTCTTGTCTTCGAGCAACTGTGCAAGCATCTGTTTGAGGGTATCGATATATTCTTGTTTGGCGCGAATCATATCGAATTGTTCTTTCTGGACCTGCGCTTGTTGTTCCAGACGCCCGGCCGTCTCCTCTGGAGTGTTTGTCATAGATACGAAGGCTTCCTTCTCTACAGAAGAGTTTGAGGCCTGTGACTCTACGATGGCAAAGTGTGATTCACTTACTTCAATGCCCCGGGCTAGGGCACTGTAGTCAACCGGGGTTATCGCACCAGTCCGAGTGCGAGTATGCCAGTATATTCCTTCTGGTTCCATATCAGACTTATCCGAGCTGACTGCCAGTTGTTTTCCCCTACTTGTGCTTGGTGTAATGCTTGGACCTGCTATGTTTACAGTGACTTGGGATAGTCCGCGTCAAAGAAGGTTCTCTTTCTGTGGGAACGACGCCTTTTGGCTGATCGGGAGGTTAACCGTCTGAATACCGACTGCTTGCTTATATGTGAGCTGCAGCGACATTCAGAGAGCATTGCCGTGATGAGCCGTTCACAGAAACAGGATGAAGTGGTCTGATTAGCACTCCTCTTCTTTGTCAAGTAGTCTCTTAGATTTGTCAGAGGGGGGTCAAAGAGATTAGCCTTGGCTTTTCGAGGGCTTTTCAGCTTCTGAGAACCATCCTTACGTCGCGAATCTGAGATGCAGGATTCTGAGACGCGGAGCTCACATTCTATACAACAGACACGGCTCTCACATTTTGAATTTGAAACGCGGGTCTCGGGCCTCTGTTGAGAAGAGGTGCGGACCTTGTGTTGTTGATTGCAGCATTTGGCTAGCGACACTTGAGAAACGCAGACCTTCTGAGTCCCGTGTTTGGTTGTAGAGACGCGGGTCTCGTGTCTCTGAGGAGAGGCACGGGCCTCGCGCTGTTGAACGTCACGTTTGGGAAGTGAAGCCTCAGAAACACAAGCCTTTTGAGCTTCACATTTAGGTCAGATAGTTGTTCCAACTTCTTGAGTCTGTAGTTGATGCGCACATCATTTCTGTCGATGTTTAACGTTCCAGTTACGCCGTACGGGTTATTGTGAGCCCTGGGTAACCTGGAGCTGAGGAAGAGGACGGGCGGGAGCTGGCTACCCATCAAAAACACTGACCTCGCGGGTCTCATGGGAGACGCTGACATGGGCTTTGCGTGTAATACGACCAGCCATGATGTTCTCTGCAGAGACCATATTCGAAGAAGCCTCCAAGAAAATCCAGGAGCGAATCTCTGAAGAGACCTTACGGTACTGCCGCGCCCTCGGGCTCTTGGAGCCAGAAGAAAGAAACTCTTCATACTTTGCCTGGTCGAATTCTACGACAAGTGATTCGACCATTTTTCCCATGCAAGTGACGTCACCTTGCGCCATGACTTGCTCATCAGTAGAGAAAGTAGTCCCCAGTGGAGTCGCCATCTCTTATTTAATGGGAAAAATTTGAAAGCGCGTGTAAATTCTTTATTTGACTGTAAATAAAGTTACATCAACAATCAAGACTCCCGATTACAAGAGAGAAAAGATATTCAAGCTCAAATCTTCTCTTTGTTTAATGCTGGGTTCTTGATGTGGCGGTGGAAAGTGATCTTGTTTTTTGTTGACCGGGTGAGCATCACAGTCTTCTGGAAATCTTCTCCTCGGACTATGGACAGAGTAGCACAGCTCCTGTCCAATAAAATCTCAAGGAGATTTGAGGCAAAAGCAAACTCAGCAAGTTGTTAGAAGAGTTGAACTCTTAAGTATTTCTCAGCTAGAAGCTCTGATCAAGATTCTCTCCAAATCGACCAAAAATTCTCTTCTTTCAGTAGCAAACTGAGCTATATATAGGGGTTTCAAGGGTAAAACTATCCCCTATAAACCCTCCATAATGAAGGTTAACTCCCTCATTACGTGGGCAGTAATTGACCCAGTAATTAGGTCAGTTATAACAGAGACACAGGGTTCCTTTGGAGTTGAAACGCGGACCTCAAGCCTCGCGTTTAGCCGTTGAGGTAACGATTGAGCTTCGCATTCTATTGAAATGTGAGCTTCAAGTTCTGCGTCAAGCTTTATGTGAGACGCGGGCTTCGGGCCCTGCGTTTTGGTCATTGCGGTTAAGTAGAGACGCGGTTTCGACCCCGCGTCCTGGTATTGCAGTGATGCTGAGACGCGACTTTCAAGCTCCGCATCTTGGGACTGCACTAGTGGCTATGTAAAGCCTTACGTCTGGAGTTTGGACTCTGCTTTCTGATGACTTGTCCTCGGTGATTTTTGGACTATCTACACATTATCCAATAGTTTTAGAATTTTGTTTGACAGCATTTTGCATGAATGGGTTTAGCCTACGCTGTGAGTCCTTCTTAGGAGTTGCATCATCGTTCAAAGGTATCTTGTGTTACACTATCACTGGACTTATTCCCTTGGTGTCATTCATTGTCCATCCAATTGCCTCTCTATGTTTCCTCAGAACCGACATTAAGCTTTCCTCTTATTTTTCAGTCAGATGGGATGCTATGATGACTGGTAGGGTTTCTTTTCAAACTAAGTAGGCAAACTTAAGCTATTCTGGTAAAGCTTTCAATTCTAAGGATGGAGTGGATTCATTGGAAGGAAGAATTTGATGTTCAGACTTGGGAATTAGCACATTTGGCCTTGAGGCCCAATTCACAGCTGACTCGATGATCTGGTCTAAATTAAAATCCTCCGATTTCAAATCAAACTTGCTCTCAGTGTCTGGCTCTATGCTCTCTTCATACTCTCTTGTCAAATTTTCAATGGAGTTGACCTCAAATGTCTGATCATCCATATCCCTGGGTTATTTTTCTAGGTTGAAAACATTGACCTCGTTGGCCATGTCCCCGAAGGTCAATCTCATGGTCTCGTTCCTACAGTTAATTATTGCATTGGCACTTGCTATGTAATACCTCTATTTTTAAAACACAAGATTTAATAATGAATAATAGTATTTTTTTATTGCGTGTATTTTGTATTAATTATTATTACTGTTATATATTATTATGATTATTACTATTGATAATTATTATTATTACTATTGTTAAATATCATGGTGTATTATTGTATTATTCTTATTATTAATATTATTGATAATTTTTTTGTGTATTATTCTTAGACAAGCTCACTTCTTGCCACCTAATTTTCTCTTCCTTTTTCTTTCATTTTCTTATTCTTTATCCTAAGTCTAATCCAAACCCAATTATCCATTTCCATATGCTTTATCTTTACCCATTAGCCCATATCAATTTCCTATCTTTCTTTTATTTTTCCTTGGCCCATGCCATGAGCCCATTTTTCCATTCCTTTTAATTTTCTTTTATTTGGGCCAAAATTCAAACCAAAACATATTACCCAATATCTAATTTAATCTTATCTCAAATTCAAATCCTAACAAAAATCATATCTAATTCTAACTTGCCCAAAATAAAATCACAATCTCAAAAATCTATTTCAAACTAAAATCCCAACTAATCTTTATTCTAATTTAATCCTTATCCTATCAACTAAATCCTAACTATGTAATTATATATCTTAACTACCTAATCACTAACCTATCTCTCTCTTTCTCTCTCTTTCTCTCTCTTTATATATATATATATATATTATATATATATATATATATATATATATATATATATATATATATATATATATATATATATATATATATTTAATCCTATCTAATCCTATCCATCAAATCTAAATCTTAACCAACCCAATCCTGATATATCCTAACTACTAAATGCTATAGTTATCTTAATTAAATAAAAATTCTAACTAATCTAATATCTCATTATCTTCTAATCCTAACTATCTAATCTTAAATTATCCTAATTTTAATTATATAATCATAACCAATTAACATCTCCTATATAACCATATAATCCTAAACCAAAACCCTAGCCTAATCTTCTCCTCTTTCCTTTACTGGCAGCCCCAACCCACTATACGGCCTCCTCTTTCTTCTCTAGCGAGACCCCGACGGCAGCTCGCGACACCCCGACATCCTTGTGGCCTCCTCCTCCCCTGTCGTCAAACTCTCCATGGCCTGCCGTGAATTTCTCCCCCTCCGTGGCTTTTACCTCCTCCAGCGAGCTCCGCCACAGCCTTCTCCCGGCCATATCTCCTCCTGCACCGTGAGTGTGCCCTCTCTTCCTCTTCATTTCTATGTTATATATATGTATTTATGTGTGTGTCATTTGTGATTTGGTGCGCATAAATTATTATGTGATGGTACATTTGTGGATATGTATTACGTGTGCATGGAGGTGTGCATGCTTATTGTATATGTTTATGTAAGAGTGTGTATGTATAAATGTCTGCATGATTATAAGTGTGTGAGTATTGTGTATGCCTGGGTGTATGTATAATTATGTGTATGTATATACTCGTAGATATATGTATAGGGTGTGTACATGTGCATTTATGTGTACGCATGGCTATATGTGCTTGGTTATTGTTACAGCGATGCAGACCTATTAGGGCGCTCTGAACCCGGTAACAGAAGACCCAGACCCGATCTGGACATATGTTCGTTATGAACCCGATATGCTAGTGATTTAAAAACTGACCCATAAAATGATCCGTAAATTCGTACCAGTTCGTGCAGTGGAGACCAGACGGTGATTTGGTTTCAAAATCGCGTCATTTCATGTGAGTGTTTATTTATTAGTCTATTTCAATTTCAGCATTTAATCTTAATATTTCAAGCGCATGTATATATTATTTTGCATATTCTGCTCATGCCGGTCACTATTGTTACATTATAATGCTCAGATATTATTTTATTGATATATCGTTACTCTGTTACAAACAGTATTGTCGATTCGTTCCATTATTCTAGGCAGATGAGCATTAGTGATGATCCTCCTTATTAGTAATAACTAGATGAGAATTTAATTATAAAGTTGAGGAATAATTAATGAGATTGCTTCATTGATAGATTGGATCAGTAGACTATATTAGGGTGAGACTGGATCTGGTGATGGAGAATGAAATTGATATATTGTTGGGGGGTGTGTGTGTATACAGAGTTAGTATCTTAGCACTGAGATGTGGATCAATGGGTAACATTATTTGATTTAATAGATCTGTTAATGCTTGGATTTATTATTGGACTCTTATTGGAGTGGAGATTGACTTAGAGTTAAGAAGGAGGGTAGACTGGATTAATATGAATTAATAGAGCACATGGATATATAGTGGATTTAATAACCTGTTACTGAGAGATTCTTATCCTATCATTTCATTATAGATTGTTTACCATTTCAGATTCAGGATTATTTATGGTATATCTTTGACTGTGACTTGACTGGACCTAGTGATTAGCCTAGGTCATGTTAGTGGATGAGTGGTACATTTCATGTAAAGTATTATGAGGCAATTGTTTGGTGATTATTTAGATAGAAATCTTTTTAAATATTGAGGACTGATAGAATATGTTGCTATTTTACTAGAAAACTGAATCTACCTTGATGCTTGGAACTATGTATGGATTTAGTTAGATTTAGAGTTGACCTGAGATGTATATTCTTTATGCTGGATATTGTGATTGACCTTGAATAGAAGTGAAAATGTGTGATGATCTTGATCGATGATGTTACTATTATTCGATGGTGAGGATATGACTAGACATGGCTGACTGTTTATGTGAGAATCTGATATGCTGGTGATTAGAAGATGGATATACTGATAATATAAAAGATTAGAGTAAACAACATGAATGAGATAGGATATTGACTAGATGATGCAGGACCATTATTGTATTAATTCATGTTACTGAAAATTACTGGGAAAGGATTATTTGACCGTAACACCCTGTACAGTCCTATTGTTTATCGTATACACGGTTAGTGGTATTGTTTACTGTCTTGATTACTGTTCACCATGTATACGATTAGTGTTGAATGTTATATTGTACTATTACTGTCACCGCATCGTCCCAGTATTCTAAGTAACATGGTATTGACTGATTTAACTAAATTAAATAATGATGTAAATGGACAACTTACACTGGGATTGGGGAAATTGATGGAGGAGATTGCGTCTGTATTTTGATTGGACTTAGGATACAAGTTGCGTAGCCGACTTACGGTTCCACTGCAGGGTTCTGGGGGATGACTGACATCCCATTTGTTTATTGTTCCATAGAGTTACTATGAGTATTATTTCACAGTGATACTGTGAATACTATTATTGCTACTGACTACCTAGTGGTAGGGCCTGATTTAGTGCAAGGCATCTGGGCCATGGTCCCGGGTATGTACGGGACCCACCTAAAGCATGGACAATGTTTCTTCCACTAATTTCAATAATATAGGACTTAGATTGACACGTGTGATAGGCATAGTATGGGATGTGTCTATTACAGGTGGCAATTAGTTTTCGCTGACATAATTGATAACAAAATTGAAATATTACATTGATATTACAGACTGAACATAGATATATACATGTTATAATAGATACATGATTGTACACTGGACCTTAGCATGACTTATTCTCCTCACATGATATATATATAGACTGTGATAGACACCTGACCTAATTTGACATTTGATTTCTGTATTGACTGACTTTATTACTCTCTGTTTATGTTTCATATATTATATCTGTCTTATTCCAGTATTGTTTATCATTATGTACACACTGTTTATATGCATGAGCACCTTCCTTTTTCTTACGCACTCATTAGGTCGCTTCCTGACGACCCTGGATTTACACGTCCAAGTACTAAATGTTTCATGTTATTATTCAAGTATGTGATTGAGACTGTACATGTTGCGAGGAGTTAGAGTTTTTCTTTATCCACTCTGATATTATTGCCTTTCTTTTCATTCCTATTGATTCTGTAGTTTCCCTGATCCTCTATACTTTGTAATTAGTTATTATTCCATTCCTTATTCATATGTTATCATATGTGGATGCTTATATGTGATATTGCAGTGATCATGATTCATTTTAGCAGATTTTTATAGCTTGTTCGGATTACTTTAGGCTTAGCTTGTATACGTGGGGTATTCTCCTTACGTATATACGTCACCGGCTCTCATCGTGACTCTATTTTTACTTATTTTGGGAAGTGGGGCATGACAGGATTTTCTTGGTATCAGAGTCAGGTTTACTCAAAAAGGACCTAGTTCATACCGATAACTTGAAACAACTTATAGTTACACTGCAATGTACATAAACGATCCATACAATGATATTAACTCCACTTAGAATTGACTGTCCTTCCTTTGAAAATCTATCTCATTGATCTTTCGATCTCTCTGATTGCATCTCTTCTTCTAGAGTAATCTTGGTTACATCTTGATTCCTATTCTTCTTGTCGATTCTATTTTCTGATCTTGTCTCTTGAAACTGGTTACTCCATTTTAAAACTGTTAACAGAGATCAGAGCACGCAACAGAAGCGTGGTGTGCCCATGATATAGTAAAGAGTGACGTGAAAGATTTATCTTCTCTTTTAACTTGATTTTTATCATTCTCTGCTTTATTGGAATTTCGAGGACGAAATCTTTATAACGTGGGTAGAATGTAATACCTCTAATTTTGAAATACAAGATTTAATAATGAATAATAATATTTTTTAATTCATGTATTTTGTGTTAATTATTATTATTGTTATGTATTATTATTATGGTTATTACTATTGGTAATTATTATTATTGTTATTGTTAAATATCTTCGTGTATTATTGTTATTATTCTTATTATTAATATTATTGATATTTATTTTGTGTATTATTCTTAGACATGCTCACTTCTTGCCCCCTATTTTTCTCTTCCTTTTTCTTTCATTTTCTTTTTCTTTATCCTAAGCCCAATTCAAACTCAAATATCCATTTTCATATGCTTTACCTTTACCCATTAGCCCTTATCCATTTTCTGTCTTTCTTTTACTTTTCTTTGGCCCATGCCATGAGCCCATTTTCAATCCTTCTATTTTTCTTTTATTTGAGCCAAAATTCAAACCAAAACCTATTTCCCAATATCTATTTTAAATCTGATCTCAAATTCAAATCTTAACAAAAATTATATCTAATTCTAACTTACCCAAATCTACATCCTATTTTTAAAATCACAATCTCAGCTAATTCTATTTCAAATAAAATCCTAACTAATCTTTAATCTATTTTAATTCTTATCCTTTCAACTAAATCCTAAATGTGTAATTCGATATCTTAACTACCTAATCACTAACCCTATATCTCTCTCACTCTCTATATATTTAATCCTATCTAATCTTATCCATCAAATTTGAATCTTAACCATCCCAATCCTCATATTTCCTAACTACTAAATTCTATAGTTATCTTAATTAAATAAAAATCCTAACTAACCTAATATCTCATTATCTCCTAATCCTAACTATTTAATCTTAAATTATCCTAATCCTAACTATATAATCATAACTGATCGGTCAAAAACAAGGTACAAGATGTTATTTGCACAAGAACTAGGTATTAAAGATATGGTTCAATGTTTAGAGTTCACCTTTTATCTTGTTCACTTCGAATATGTGATTATTATACCTTGTTCCAATCTTCCGCTATAGCATAAAGCTATACCGAGTTGAACCACAAGGAGAGCTAGCGTAGAAGCGTTACGATACTCGTGAGAAAAAGAAAACGAGAATTCTTCTCTTGCTTAAAAGAATGAATAAAACACAAAGAAAGGAATTAAAGAGTGTATGGATATGTTCATTGTGGTAAGTGAAAAAGATATCAAGAAGAGGTTTGTTGTATTCACACTAAAAGAAAAGAAAACTTTAGAAAACTTGAATGAAAGAAAACCATGACTAGCTAACCTTAACTACCTTGCCAAAACATACTAAACTCCTTGATAGTGATGCATGCCTCATGTTGATTCATTGGCATGGATATGTCTTGCTTGTTGGTCTAATTACTTTCTCACTTGGATGATGGGGATTCATTCTTGGACTTGTCTTGTAGCCTCCATAGATGGTCATCGGCCTACAAATTAGACTTTCAATAATGGAAACAAAAGAGCTACACTCAAGGGATGCTAATGAATAGGCATACAACATTCAAGAATCGACATAATGAAGTTGTACAACAAATAGCATATTGGTGATCCATCTCCATGTTCCATCAAGGCACTAGTTCAAAGACTAGGCTCCAAGTGAGGCACACATGAATCATATGGAGAATTACAACAAGATACTTGCCAAGAAATGAAAAGAAACCCATCGGAGAAGAGAAAACCATACACATTGCAAGATGAAGTAAAGCAATCACCCATGAGTTAGATGTTAGCAAGGTAGTGGTTAGCTAGTACATGGAGAAAGAATTAGCTACACATCATTACAAAAGAAAAGCTAAACATGAATTAAATTGCAAGAAAGTAAACAAAGCAAGTAAGGAAAGAAATCAAACTAGAATCAAGCTCAAGTAGAGAAGTAGAGAATGGATCAATCCTTGTATAGCTCCAAGTTGTCACTCCTTGATGATACAAGCTCTCTCTCTCTTACAACTCTCTCTTGCAATGAAATCTAGGGAGAAGAAGATCATAGAGAGCTACAAACCCTAAACAAAAACTAACAAAATACAAAACTTTGAACTAATCTCTCTCTCTTCTCTGATCAGTCTTTGTACGCAGGTCCAAGTGAGGTATTTATAGGCCCAAGAGAGAATCTTCGAGATCAAGTTTGTTGCCACAAAATCTGGGATCTCAACGGCCTAGATTTGCCGCGGATTGCCGCGGATCTGCCGCCAGATCTGGGCCGTTGGCTCGGATCTTTCTGTTGGGATCAGTTTGTTAGGTGGTTATCCACGTGGCATATCTAGAATCTTCGTTTGTTGGGCGGATCTTTCTGGATCTGGATTTGAATTTGGCTTTATCCTTTAAGCTTGGATTAATCACTTAATTAGTGTTAATTAAGTGATTATTTGGAAATCTCTCCATTAAGTGTGTACCTGCAAATATGTAGAGAAGAGGAGTAAAAATCACATATTTATTTGTAATATGCATGGGGATTATGATGTAAAATATGCAATATTGGATACCAATCACACCCCCACACTTATTCTTTTGCTCGTCCCGAGCAAAACAAAGAAAAAGAAAAAAATCTAAACTACCAATTTATTGCACCACTTTCGCAGGTGACGCGATTGCACTGAGCATGTGCAACAAGCCGTTAAACCTCTAGGTTACCCTAGAGGAGGAGTGTTGTCTCCTGAGGGTTTTCAGCGGATTACACCCACAAAATCCTTAAGGAAAGAAGACAAATGTTAGTATTTTTGAAAACGCATTTTGAACAAGAGACATGTTTACGAACTATTTTTGCAAAAATATAAGTGATCCTAGGTCATAAGTCCACCTATAATCATTCTTCCTTAAACTTAGTATCCATGCAAGATCTTGCTTTTAATTAAGGTAAGAATTCAAAATTGGATTGAATATTTTATCTCTCATAAAACCTAGATAGTATGCACACCGTGTAAGTGAAAATTTCCTGGGATTTCAACTCCAACCATCAAGCCATTTATTTATTTATATATACTTTTTTTTTTTTATGCTTTTTTCTTCCCTTAGTTTAGGCTTTCTAGTCCACCCTTGTAACGAGCCTTTAACCGATGACTCCCAAACCAGACGGTCTTAGGGCACCAGATGAGAAAACATCCCTCGGGTTTAAGGTCTCGAGTAGAAAAGGCCACGAAACTAAAGGGGATTATTTATTATCACCGTTAGGCGTGAGTAACCATGCTTCTTGAGGCATAGTTATCCAGCTTAATAAGTGATCTTTTATTTATATATATATATATATATATATATATATATATATATATATATATATATTTTTTTTTTTTATTTATATGGCATTTTTGGTCTTTGTCTCCATCCCAAGAAATGTGTAAGTGTAAAGTGCATATTTATCTAAGGTAAAAATTCAAGATAAAAATATCTCACCAATTTTACTTACTTAGTCTATAATTTCAAACAAGATCTATTACTTCAACTATGTTTAAGATGTCATAATTAAGGCTTTCTTAATTTCTAAGATACATCTTAATTTTCTTAAAAATAGAACAAAACTTTGTCTCTTATTTCAAAAAGTTTTTATTTTTATTTTTATTTTTTATTATTATTTATTAAAGAAAATCTAAAAACTCTAAAAGAAGTGTAAAAGAAAGAAATTCTAAAAACTCTAAGTTAGTAAACCCTCCCCCACACTTATTTCATGCATTGTCCTCAATGCATTATGATATATGTATGCATGAAACAAAATGGAAGAGGAAGGAATTATTTACAAGGAATATACAAGTGTAACTCTCACCTGGGCTTTTGGTCGCTTCCCTCTGGCCCGTTTCCCATCGTTCCAATGTGTTCTCTTTCTTGAGCTCCATTGGGAAACGGTCTGAATTATTCTAACCCTAGGTGTTTCCAGTTTCAATTGATTGTTATTATCATTCACACTCATTCCACCACATCGTTCACAAACAAAAGTCCTTATCACCACTCTCACTCAGAATCTCATCACTTCCAATTTTGAGAAATTTTAACTCTTCTCCATATAATTCTTCAAAACTCAAATCAACATCCGGAAGTGGACAATCAGCTAATTTACCCCGAGTTGACTCATCTAAACACATGATCTCATCAGCAAACAAGTCTTCAAAAGATATATCAATTGGAGGTTCTAATACACTCTTAGTTGGCTTATTGAAAGTGAAAATATCCAAATCAACTTTCCCCGTTTGAAAGGGTACTCGGATAAGAGAATCACAAGATTGTGACTCATCTTTTGGATCTTCACTTTCCTCCTCACAATTGTTATTAATGAAGCTAACCTCAAATGTTTGATCTTTTGTTTTGTGAGGCTGTGTGTGGAAGACATTGTGTTCATGTGTCATGTTACCAAAAGTCAACCTCATTGATCCATTCCGGTAATTAATGATTGCATTTGCAGTAGCCAGGAATGGTCGACCCAGAATGACAGGAATTTGTGCCCTTTGATTGGAATTTGACACTGGTTTTGTTTCAAGGACAACAAAGTCAACAGGATAAAAGAATTCTCCAACTTTGACCAGGACATCTTGAATTACCCCCTTTGGTTTAGTAACAGAGCGGTCAGCCAATTGGATGGTCATTTGGGTCGGGAGGAGATCACCTAACCCCAATTGTTGGTACACAGAGAAAGGTAGGAGATTAATGCTGGCCCCCAAATCAAGAAGTGCCCTATTTATTGTAGTCTGTCCTATGATGCATGAAATGGTGGGGCTCCCTGGGTCTTTGTACTTAACAGGAATTGGACCAGTGAGCAACTCATTAATGGATGATGCAAGGAAGACTTTTTTAGGGACTTGGGTCTTCCTCTTCTTGGTGCACATTTCCTTCAAAAATTTGGCATATGATGGCACTTGTTGAATGGCATCAAGGAGAGGGACATTGATTTGGACCTTATTGAATGTTTCTTTTATTTTCTCCATGTGAGCATTTGACTTGTTATTTAGAAGCCTATTTGGATATGGTACTCTAGGCTTATAAGGTTGCTCATATACCTTTTCTTTCCCTTGGCTTGAGATGTGGATGGCTCTGAACTAGAGGATGGTTTGTCAAAAGTTGGTGGCATTGGGACATGAGGTGTTGGCTTTGGTACTGGATGAGATAGTGGACTAGAAACCTTATTGTCTATTTGTTTACCAGATCTCAGGGTATGAATGGCATGACAGTGACTGGGTCCTGAATCTTCAACTTTGGGATTTAGCAATGGCTGATTTGGGAACAAATTTCTTTGATTCTCAGCCAATTGCCCAATTTGGACCTTCATTTCATTCAACTCCTGCTGCTGGTTTTTTGTTAAGGTTTCTATCATTTGTTTCAACTCAGATATTTCGGAATTATTTTGGGGTGGATGTTGAGGATATGGAGATTGGAATTGTGATTGGTAGAATGGTGGAGGATTCTGATAAGACTGATATGACTGTGGTGGACTTTGAGATGGATGAACATACAGTGAATTCTGATCGAAACTGGATGGATGAAACTGAGCATTGTATGGATATGGAAGTGGTGGCATATGATGCTCAGGACCAGACTGACTCCATAAAGAATTTGGATGGTTCTGCCATCCTGAATTGTAAGTGTTGAAATATGGAGGTCTGGTAAATGCTGCATTCATGTTCTCCTGATATGAGTGGAGCTGAGATAATGGACACTCCTCCAAGACATGGCTAAGGTCATGACAGTTGGTGCAACCTGGTCTAATCAAAGGCAATGGGTTGACCTGGTTGACCACAGAATTCCCTTTTGACTCAAGCAACTCTATCCTCTTCATTAATTGTGTGATCTTGGTTTCTGCAGCTAGAGAGGATTCTTTGGAGTGTGTACCAGTTCTGGAAGTGGTGGGAGTCGGTCTATCAGGGCATGACTCCCACTGAATGGTTTTCTCAGCTAGGGTTTCAAAGAGATCCCACCCCTGATGTTCATCTTTTTTCAAGAATTCCCCTTGGCACATGGATTCTAAAAGTGTTTTCGTTTGGTAATCTAATCCATCATAGATAATCTGGCATAGACGCCATTTCTCTATGCCGTGATGGGGACACAGGGCAAGAAGGTCTTTGAAACGCTCAAGATACTTCCAGAAAGGTTCATTTGTTTCCTGCTTGAATTGCATTATGTTCTTTCTCATGAGGGCTGTTTTGTGGATAGGATAGAATTTCTTAAGAAAGACTTTAACAAAATCCTCCCATAAAGATATGGAACTGACTGGAAGATTATAAAGCCATTTCTTAACTAAATCCTTAAGTGCAAACGGTATGAACCGTAACCTAACAGCATCCTCAGACAGTTGGGAAATTCTCATCATTTGGCATACCTCTTCAAACTCACGAATAAAGAGGTACGCATCCTCAGACTCTAAACCATGGAAGTGGGGAAGTGTACTAATGAATTGTGGTTTCAGCTCGAAGTGATTTCCATTTGGCTCGGGGAGAAGAATGCATGAAGGAATGGAGGTGCGAATCGGATAAAATCGATCCTGAAGTGAGACGTTGTTGGTCATGATGTGAAGTGGATGTGTAAGTGCAAGTGTAGAATTAGGATCACAAAACCACTATCGTATATACAATCACAAACAACGTGCACCGATCACACCAGCGAAAAAGAAAAATAACAAACAACAAAAGAAAAAATCAATCCAAGCTTGTCTAGAGTTTCTGGTCCTAGATGACTCCTAAATAGACTGTCCACAGGAGGTTTGGTGTAGACTCTGACTATAAGCAAATCAGCCAGGGAAGGGTAAGGTTGGTGGGAGGTTTTCCGTCCGAAGACGTTCCTTAATTAAGTAACCAGCAACCTTCGGGCTTTCGGCCCTCAACCCCTTTCCTAGACACTGATTTTACAGAAGTCAATTTCCAACACTTTTCCCCCTTAGGATAATCTCCTAAGTGAGTCCGGATGTCCCTAGGGCCAACGTCTATCAACTTTTATTTACAAGCTTGGGATTGTGAGTGCTGGGATAGTGGTTTGCGGGCTAAGGAAAGGGTAATGACCTCCCCACCTTATCTTATTTACAGGTATTGCCCTTAAAATTGATTGTGCAAGTGTACGATATATAAACAAACAAGGTTCACTCCAAGTAAGATAAATCAAACAAAGAGTGAGTCCTAGTCAATATGCAATGCTTACGTACCTTGTCCCCCGCACTCTTCAACAGTAAATGTAAAGTAATTGAAAGACACGTGCCTATAATGCAAGATGTCTAAACAATTTTTATCAATTTACACCAAATCTTTTACTGTTGATTAGCAAATATCAGGTGAAGAATAAAAGATTTCAGATATATCAGCAGAAGTAATTTGCAGAGATCAAAGCCCTGCAGAAAACAGATTAGTAGTGAACTCCTCTGTGCCGCGTTTCCACGGCAAAAGCCTAGAAATCGCGGCACTTTGGAGGGATCCTGGTCTCTGCTTTCGAGAGCAGAGGCCCAGGTCCACTTATATGTCACTGCTGTGCAAGATTTCCTGTATCTTCAACCTGTACCTGCAACAGAGAAGAAATATCGTTTAGTTTCTCACTTTTAAAAATACCGTTGCTCTCCCCAGCAACGGCGCCAAAAATTGATCGGTCAAAAACAAGGTACAAGATGTTATTTGCACAAGAACTAGGTATTAAAGATATGGTTCAATGTTTAGAGTTCACCTTTGATCTTGTTCACTTCGAATATGTGATTATTATACCTTGTTCCAATCTTCCGCTATAGCATAAAGCTATACCGAGTCGAACCACAAGGAGAGCTAGCGTAGAAGCGTTACGATACTCGTGAGAAAAAGAAAACGAGAATTCTTCTCTTGCTTAAAAGAATGAATAAAACACAAAGAAAGGAATTAAAGAGTGTATGGATATGTTCATTGTGGTAAGTGAAAAAGATATCAAGAAGAGGTTTGTTGTATTCACACTAAAAGAAAAGAAAACTTTAGAAAACTTGAATGAAAGAAAACCATGACTAGCTAACCTTAACTACCTTGCCAAAACATACTAAACTCCTTGATAGTGATGCATGCCTCATGTTGATTCATTGGCATGGATATGTCTTGCTTGTTGGTCTAATTACTTTCTCACTTGGATGATGGGGATTCATTCTTGGACTTGTCTTGTAGCCTCCATAGATGGTCATCGGCCTACAAATTAGACTTTCAATAATGGAAACAAAAGAGCTACACTCAAGGGATGCTAATGAATAGGCATACAACATTCAAGAATCGACATAATGAAGTTGTACAACAAATAGCATATTGGTGATCCATCTCCATGTTCCATCAAGGCACTAGTTCAAAGACTAGGCTCCAAGTGAGGCACACATGAATCATATGGAGAATTACAACAAGATACTTGCCAAGAAATGAAAAGAAACCCATCGGAGAAGAGAAAACCATACACATTGCAAGATGAAGTAAAGCAATCACCCATGAGTTAGATGTTAGCAAGGTAGTGGTTAGCTAGTACATGGAGAAAGAATTAGCTACACATCATTATAAAAGAAAAGCTAAACATGAATTAAATTGCAAGAAAGTAAACAAAGCAAGTAAGGAAAGAAATCAAACTAGAATCAAGCTCAAGTAGAGAAGTAGAGAATGGATCAATCCTTGTATAGCTCCAAGTTGTCACTCCTTGATGATACAAGCTCTCTCTCTCTTACAACTCTCTCTTGCAATGAAATCTAGGGAGAAGAAGATCATAGAGAGCTACAAACCCTAAACAAAAACTAACAAAATACAAAACTTTGAACTAATCTCTCTCTCTTCTCTGATCAGTCTTTGTACGCAGGTCCAAGTGAGGTATTTATAGGCCCAAGAGAGAATCTTCGAGATCAAGTTTGTTGCCACAAAATCTGGGATCTCAACGGCCTAGATTTGCCGCGGATTGCCGCGGATCTGCCGCCAGATCTGGGCCGTTGGCTCGGATCTTTCTGTTGGGATCAGTTTGTTAGGTGGTTATCCACGTGGCATATCTAGAATCTTCGTTTGTTGGGCGGATCTTTCTGGATCTGGATTTGAATTTGGCTTTATCCTTTAAGCTTGGATTAATCACTTAATTAGTGTTAATTAAGTGATTATTTGGAAATCTCTCCATTAAGTGTGTACCTGCAAATATGTAGAGAAGAGGAGTAAAAATCACATATTTATTTGTAATATGCATGGGGATTATGATGTAAAATATGCAATATTGGATACCAATCAATAACCAATTAACATCTCCTATATAAATATCTAATCCTAAATCTCCTCCACCTTCCTTTGCTGGCAGCCCTAACCTACCATACGACCTCCTCTTTCTTCTCTAGCGAGACCCCGACGGCAGCACGCGACATCCCGACATCCTCGCGGACTGTCGTCAAACTCTCCATGGCTGGCCGTGAGTTTCTCCCCCTCCACGGCTTCCGCCTCCTCTAGCGAGCTCCATCGCGGCCTTCTCCCGACCATGTCTCCTCCTGCACCGTGAGTGTACCCTCTCTTCCTCTCTATTCCTATGTTATTATATATGTATTTATGTATGTGTCATTTGTGATTGGGTGTGCATAAATTATTATGTGATGGTACATTTGTGGATATGTGTTACGTGTGCATGGAGGTGTGTATATTTGTTGTCATGTTTATGTAAGAGTGTGTATGTATGAATGTATAAATGTATGCATGATTATAAGTGTGTGAGTATTATGTATACCTGGGTGTATGCACGATTATTGTATGTATGTATATACTCGTATATATATATATATATGCATAGGGGTGTGTACATGTGCATTTATGTGTACGTGTGAATATATGTGTTTGGTATATGTTACAGCAATGCAGACCTGTTCGTGCACTCCGAACCAGGTAACAGAAGACCCAGGCTTGATCTGAATTTATGTTCGTTATGGACCCGATACGCTGGCGATTCAAAAATTGACCTATGAAATGATTCGGAGATTCGTACCGGTTCGTGCAGTAAAAATCAGATGGTGACTTGGTTTCAAAATCACGTTATTTCATGTGAGTGTTTATTTATTCGTCTATTTTAATTTTAACATTTTATCTTAATGTTTCATGCGCATGTATATATTATTCTGTATTATTTTGTTCATGCCAGTCACTATTGTTACATTGTGATGCTCTAATATTATTTTATTGATATATCGTTCCTCTATTACCAACAATATTGTCGAGTCGTTCCATTATTCTAGGCAGATGAGTATTATTCTTGATCCTCCTTATTAGTAATAACTAGATGAGAATTTAATTATAAAGTTAAGGAATAATTAATAAGATTGCTTTATTGATAGATTGGATCAGTGAACTATATTAGGGTGAGACTGGATCTGGTGATGGAGAATGAAATTGATATATTGTTGATGTATGTGTGTGTCTGCAGAGTTAGTATCTTAGCACTGAGATGTGGTGACTCACTTTATCGATGGGTAACATTATTTGATTTATTATATCTGTTGATGCTTAGATTTATTAGTAGACTCTTATTGGAGTGGAGATTGACTTAGAGTTAAGAAGGAGGGTAGACTGGATTAATATGAATTAATAGAGCACATGGACATATAGTGGATTCAATAACCTGTTACTGAGATATTCTTATCCTATAATTTTATTTTAGATTGTTTATCATTTCGGATTTAGGATTATTTGTGATATATCTTTGACTGTGACTTGACTGAACCTAGTGATTATCCTGGTTCATGCTTGTAGATGAGTGTACATTTCATGTAAAATATTATGAGGCAATTGTTTGGTGATTATTTAGATAGAAATCTTTTTAAATATTAAGGATTGATAGAATATGATGCTATTTTACTAGAAGACTGAATCTACCTTGACGCTTGGAACTATGTATGGACTTGTTTGGTCTGGAAAAAATTTAGAGGATCGTAATAAAATTTCCTTGAATCAATGAAAGATTACAACAATCTCAAAAATTCTGATTACAAGAGAGAGAAGATATTCAAGCTCAAATCTTCTCTTTGTTTAATACTAGGTTCTTGATGTGGCGGTGAAAAGTGAATCTTATTTTCCATTGACCGGGTGAAAATCACAATCTTTTGGGAATCTTCTCTTTGGACTATGGACGAAGTAGAGCAGCTCATGTTCAATAAAATCTCAAAGAGACTTGAGGTAAAAACAAACTTGTACTCAGCAAGTTGTTAGAAGAGTTTAACTCTTTTGTATTCTTCAGCTCGAGATTCTGGTTTTTCCAAGACTCGCGACCAAAAATTTCTGACCAAAAACTCTCTACTACCCCTCTTCAGTAGTAAACTGAGCTATTTATAGGGGTTTCACGGGTAAAACTGTCCCCTAAAAATCCTCCTTAATGGAGGTTAACTCTCCTCATTACGTGAGAAGTAATTGACCCAGTAATGATGACAGTTATAACCGAGACACAGAGCATCTCTGTAGTCGGAATGCGGGTTTCAAGTCTCGCATTTCAGATGCCGACTCCAAACCTTGCTAGACGCAGGTTTCAAACTCTGCCAGATGCGGGCTTTAGGCTCTGCGTCTTGAGACTGCAGTGATATCGAGACGCGGGCTTCGACCCTCACGTCTTAGTAATGCGCAGACGTTGAGGCGCGGGCTTCAGGATCTGCGCCTTGGCATTACGCAAGTGGCTATGATTAGCTTTCCGTCTAGAGTACAGACTCTGTTCTCTGATGACTTGTCTTCAGTGATTTTTAGACAGTCTACAGAACCCCCTCTAAAGTTTTTGAAACTTCGTGGTTGACTGAGACGGGTTTCAAAATACTTTGGACTTTTCTTCTAGCGGCAATGCTCTCAAGACTGGACTAACAATCTTCTGAGATATCTTGAGCTTGATCTTGTCTGAATTTTGGTCTCTGTGAGTATACTATTAAACTCTTTGAAGCCACCAGAAATTATCATTATGAGTATCTAGATACGCAGTACGGATCTCCTCGATGCTCTGAGTTGGTTGTTGATGTACTGTTGAACCTAGGGTAAAATAGTCATCTGCTTGTGCCAGTGTACTGTTGAACTGATTGCAGAAGAAAAGACTGAACGCAAGTCTTTTAGACGCAGAGTTCATGTTGCCTTGGAGACGCGGATCTCCTCTGAAGTAGAAACATGATTTTCTCTCTTATTCATATTGGAGAGACGTGAACATTGAGGCGGAGACGCAGCTCTCACTTTGTTGAAGTAACGCGGACTTCAAGGTGGTGATGTGGTCCTTCTTCAAAGAGACGCGGTCATGCTAAGCACCAGACTCGCGTTTTGGGGCATTGCAACGTGTTTGGCGGAGCTAAGGAGATGCCTTTCTCTTGATACGCGGGGATCGTGTTCAAGGCGCGTACCACGTGTCAGGTGGGGCTCGAAGAAACGCCTTTTCCTTGATATGCGAGGATCGCGTTTGAGGCGTGTGCCACACGTCAGGCGGAGATTGGGCTCGAGACACGCGTATCTTGGTGGATTACTGTGTCTATATAAAGACATCAGTCCTTCAAGAGTCATCATTAGACTCTTTGCTTCTCCACTGAGCCATTCGCTGAGGACCTTCTGAACTTTCAAAAAGCTCCGAGCTTTTTCCTTCTTTCTTTTCTCTTCGATATAGAATTCACGGTTGAGATGGCCCCGAAAACAAAACCTGTGACTTTGTCGTCGAGCACTGTCGCTCCAGAGATGCAAATGGGCGGCTCTTCCACGTAGGAGGCCCCCATTTTAGGTAAAGAACCATTGCCCTAGTTTTTGCCATTAAGGGACTTGAAGAGTTATCTTAACTCTTAAGTCTCTTCTAAACTGAACCGCCACCGCAAGGCTCACGCCCGTGTTTTTGATATCCAGATGCGGTTCCTGCATTGGTAGGCAAGACGTGGGTTCGTCGACATCCATGTCTTCGCTTCATCAGCTTGAGTCCATATCTGCTTGTTGAACGCGGGCTTCATTCGAGCGTCGTGTTTGATCCTGACACTTAGAGAAGAGAAATTTCCTAAGTGGGGAGTTCAGACACGGATTTGACGTGAGCCTTGCGTCCCTGAGGTTGGACGCGGGCTTCACTGAATCTCGCGTCTGGGTCCAACATTTAGAAAAAATTCTAAGTTGTGGAGTTTAAAACACGGGCTTCATGCGAGCCTTGCGTCTTTGAGTTTAGATGTGGGTTTCGCTGATCTCCGTGTCTAGACTCAATTCTGACTGTGTTGTCCTCTTTGCAGTGCGATATTCCTTCAACCCTCTGTCTAAGAAGTGCCACTTGGATACGTGGGTGGCGCTGATCTGAATCTGACCTTCGTACTTCCAAGGACTGCTCCAGTGACTACTGATAAGTCAAAGGAGCTAAAGAATAGGATCAGTAATGCCAGTATGCTGACCCTTCAGGAGATCATTTCTAATGGCTGGTTTGAGTCAGACTACTGAGGAAGCCTGACTTCTTCTTCGGTGACTCATTGAAGAGGATGAAGCTGCTCTTTATGACAGGAACTACAAATGGCTCCGCCAAATTGGTAATAGAAAGTTCTTCCTACCAAATATGGAGAGAATGTATCCCCTGGCCTATCTGCAGCACATGTCTGTGCGTCGGATAATGGATTGGGATTTGGTCAAGCCATACTCTAGAGTTTCTTTGGGCCAGATAGGTATCCATGAAGACCCCCCAGCGGACATGGGAGGGATGTGCTGGGTTTGTAGCCGGGCTTAGTCAGGACTGAGTACCTGACGGGAGAGACCCCCCAGCTTGGAGCCACCTTCATCAAATAATTCCTGGAGGTAGGGGTGACTTCTCTCTTGAATTTCGTGCAGCTGGATTCATTCTACTAGTAAGAACTGGTGGTGTAGAATGGTGGGGTTTGTTCTGGCAGAACTTGATGACCTTCTGCTACAGGCTGTGTTATAAGGGGCTGTCAGAGCTGTTCAATAAGGCATCCCACAGAGCACCCAACATTTTTTACGCTGTCCTGGAGTGTTATAATCCAGAGACTTGAACCTTCTTCACTCACCTGGGGAAATGGGAATCGCCCTTCATGAGATGTACGAAGTCTCGGGCTGGTAATTGGAGATGCCCCATATGAGGAGTACGTCCCGTCAACCAAGGAGTTGCATCTGTTGAAAAAGAGCAACCCTTTAGTGTACGAGACATATTGGAAAGTGTTGTACCACTTTCACATTTGCGAGCAGTTATCTGGATGGAAGAACGGGGGAGTTAACAGATGTCATGGGAGACTTATCTGTTCCCCAGGGTGAACCATGCCACCCCAATGTCCCAGTTAGCTCCCATCACTGATGAGGAAGTTTTTGAAAGAATCAGTGCCTCCGTCAATTCTTACACCACCGAGTCCAATGAAGACACCTTCAAATCAGACACGGTCTTCGAGATCTTTCATCATCAAGCCAAATTTAATGTCTGACTGAGCTCTGTTGGCGGGTTTTCTCATGCTGTGGCTAAAGCGATGTGTAGTGCCAACGCTGCCACATGCGGTGATCATCGCCAATGTGGTGTACCTGGCGGTCCTTCTTGCCCATGGAAAGTCATCGCCCTTCTACCAGCGATGGTGGCCGGGATCCAGAGCGGGCTGCGTGCGTTAACAAAGAGCTTCTGCCGAGTGGAAGTAATTGTAGACGCCAAGGGCCATCCAATCACTGATTCTAACAGTCGTCCCTTGGTCAAGACTCTCAACCCTCGGGTCGAGCTTCCATATACGTACCTGATGGCTTGGTACGTTATGCACTGTCCCTTGCTGATGATGACGGTGTCTGCCTCTGAAGATTTCACGCCTTTCGTGCAGCGATTAGAAAATTCGGGCTGGCTGCAATATTTTATGTTCTATATTCGGAAGACGATCCTGAATGGGAACAACTATCAGTTTGGCAGGTGCTTCCCTGAGATTCATGATGCATCTTACAGGGACAAATTTGCAGATGTGGCTGGCCCAGATTGCTTTACTCGGTTATCCTCTGGCGTCTTTTGGTAGCTGATCAACATTTGACCTGGGTACTTGGTGTTTCAGCAAGAGAATTCTTGCACGTTAGAGCTTATATGCCTTGCTGGTTTGCCCGATAGTTTGGTTATGACTAGCTATACATTGGCAACCCTAATCCCAGCCTTCGCTTTAGTGGGAATCTACTTGAAGGAGCCCGGGCCTGATACTACGGCGTAGTGGGAGGGACCGGAACTATCTTTACCCTTCCTCACAAGAATCCCAACTTTTATGCAAGTTTTGGCTTTTGTTCATGGTACTTCATGGCAAATCAGGTGCCCGAGTTTGGAATAAATACTTCGTATATCAAGGGCATCAAATCCACGTACAAAACCAAGGTGGGGTCCAAGAGTTGCCAGATGCGGGGGTGACCGAGGAGTATCAGGAGGCAAAGAAGGAGGAGGGAGATGAGTCTAGGAGGGAGGTCAGCCGAATAAGGATAGCAGCTGTGAGCCGGAGCCTCGGGTAGTAACAACCAAGAAGCAACCCACCAAAAGGATTCGACAAGCTGTGTCCAAATGTCCTCATGCTTCTGCTTCCCTAGGCGAGCCCAGCCCGAAGAAGGCTAAGAAGTGGTCTGAGGCTGAAGCTTCAGCCCGAAACCTGAAGTAATCCTTCCTGGTGCTGCAGAGCAGAAAGAAGAAGAAGAAGAAGGAGAGGCAACTCCAACCTTGCATCTCCGAGGCTTGCGTAGTAGAGGTCCTGCCATCCTGGCAGAGGGAGAGCCTGTAGGCGAATTTGCCATGGCTGAAGGGGTTGAACGGCCAGAAGAGGCGGTGGAGGAGCTTAAAGTTGAGATTCCAGGAGTTTCAACTCGGCCTGGAACTTCTTCGACCCATGAGAGGAGGGCGGAGGCGCAACAACCTGGGTCTCCTAGTGTGTTGATGCCTACTTCCGGGTTGTTGAGCCCAGCCCTACTACCGAGGTTCTTAGTGGTAAATCCCCGACCACTGAGACTTCTTGGGTCCAATTGTCGTCTTCATCGTCTGAGGAGCATGAATATTATTCCAGTGAAGAAGTTGACCTTGGCGACGAACCCGCTCTTCCTGACACGAGCAAATTCTCGCATATATCAGAGGAAGATATGCGGGGTACATCCCTACAATGGTTCCATCGGCGGGAGAGATTGCCACTGCCGAAGGTATTTTCTATTCTCTTTAACTGTTTCTCCATCAGGTAGGGAAAATGTTTTAACATTTCCTTTGAATTCTTCTACAGGGGTGGCTACCGGTAGCGAAGCCACAACTTCTTCTCATATTGAGGAGATGATCCAGGAGCTGGCCCAGCAGGAAGGCCTTGAAGTTCCCGCTACTGGGATGCCTCATGAGGGTGCAATCGCCGAGATCAGGGAACCCTCATCCCCAAGTGGCTTGTCTAAAGATTTGCCGTCTTCAGATCCTTAATTTGGTAAGAGAATAAAGATGTGCCATATACTCTTTTTTTTATTATATCACTGACATTAATATTATGGTTGCAGAGAGTACTGGGGTAGCTCAAGTAGAGAATCCCACGGCGAGCATTGGCGCAGAGGATAGCGCAGTTAAACTTTGGCCGGTGAACCCAGTGTTGTGGAGTTTGTTGCTGCCTCTGTTGCTGTGTGGCGGCTACCACAACGACTGTTCCGGAGGTGTTGGCCATGACCTCACCGTTGCAAGAGCCTAGTGTTGGCCCTATCCCTGCCCAAGTTGAGTTGGCTCCCGTCTCTGTGGATACTACTCGTACTATCATAGAGAGGGGATCCGACAGTGCATCTACAGGGTGTTGACTGATTTTTCCTGCACAAAATATTATATGTTAGTTTTAAGAATAGATGTGCAAGTCTCAGTTCTAATCCGCGGTAGCAGGGCTATGCGGGTCGTGATCCTCAGGGAGGGACTGCGATGGAAGCGTTAAGCAAGTTTCTCTAAAGTTTTTATTTTTATTTGTTAAGTTAGAAAGGAAGTGGTATTTACAATGGGTGGTAGAAAAGAATATGGAGATGAGTTGTATTTAATCTACAAAAAAGAAAAGAAAAGAAAAAGAAAGAAAACTTATCTCTTTAGTCTGCTTGCCGTTTGAACCGTTGCGATGATTTCCCTTTTCTTGGAAGGTGTACAAGCACGGCTTATGGGATCGTCCGCCTTCTTAATCTACTCTACGAAATGAAAAACAAGCTATGAAGACCTGTTCATCGCCATTGGGCCGTCAAGGTTCCTTCTTCGGCTAGGTATTCTCGAAGCAGTTGGATCTCATGGTGGGCAAGACATTAGAGAACAAATAGAAGAAAGTAGATACAAGATTAAAATAAGAATAAAAGAAACTAGAATAATACAAGAATAAAAATAAAACAAGCCTTGATTCGATTATTAAACAATGGTGGAAAAATAACACTTACACCGACTGTCACCATCAGTACAAGCAGATCCCTTCCTCCATGAATACATCATCTCCTCTCAGCTTTTACAAAAAGAAAATATACAAGGTGGAAAGAAAACCTAAAAACCCTAACTTTGGCCCTTGGCTCTTCTCTGGATTGTGTACTCTCTGTGTTGCATCTGCAGGGATATTTATAGGTGTTGGAAGATGTAGAGTCCTAGTACAACTCTCCCAAAAAGATCTTATCTCCAGAAATTCAAATCTGTCCTGCAACTTCTTATCATGTTGATCGCCGAAATCAGCTTATCTACGGATTGAATTGGAAAGTTTGATCAACATAAGAGTTGTAGGTCTTCAAGTCTCTTTCTTCTGGAGCATCTTGAATCATTGGATTTGCATAACTGTAGCAAAAGTTATGATTTAAACACTAAAACGTGTACAGTCTGAATCCGAATTCTTTGAATTTTTATCTTTGCACTCTTTGGCTTTTATCCTCATCCTGCAAGACTTTAGGGTTGGGTAGAATTCTATCCTTCCCTCATCTTTAATAATTGCAACTTTAGCCCTTGCATAATTGCACTTTGACAATTGATATTTGCACTTTTACTCTTGGGCTTCAAATATGGGCTTGGATCTGGGCTTTTGGGCTCTTTAAGCTTTAATTCTTTCTTTTTATTATTTCGAGGCCTGCACACAATAAATCACAAAATATTAATAAATGTGCAGAATTATATAAATAAATATGAAAATGTGACGGTAAATATGATGATAAAAATGCACTTTTCACTACCAATCACACCCCCACACTTATCTTTTTGCTCGTCCTCGAGTAAAACAAAGAAAAAGAAAAAGTAAAAGTTAATCTAACCTAACTCACTTTCGTAGGAATCACGATTGCACTTAGCACGTGCAACAAGCCGTTAAACCTCTAGGTTACCCTAGAGGACGAGTGTTGTCTCGTGAGGGTTTTCAGCGGATTGCACCCACAAAATCCATAAAAAGGAAAATATTTGAATTATTATTTGAAGAGACTAAGTAGTCTATAAGTTTTAGGATCCTCATTTTTATTCATTCTTTAAACTTAGTCTTAATAAAGTTAATTGTTTTCCATTTTAGGTAAGAATTAAAATTGAATTTCTAATATAGTCTTTTTCGTTACCAAAAATCATATGCATCCTTATGTTTTTACTAGGAATTCCTTAACTTGGACTCTCATGCCTCTTTAATTTTTTTTTCTTTTTTTTTTATTTATTATTATTTTTTTTAAATATGTATAACGCATCTAATTTTCTTTCGTGTAAGCATCAAGGCTTCTTGTGGCCCTCATACCTAACTAATTGATTATTAGATGTGTTAATACATATATTATATTTCTTAGTCTTCTTAGGCTTTCTAATCCACCCATGTAACGAACTTAAAGTCGATGACTCCCAAACCGGTTGGCTTTAGGGCACCAGGTGAGAAAACACCCCGCGGACTCAAATTCGAGTGAACTAGGCCCCAAAACTAAGGACTTTATTTTATTTACTCACCTTTAGGCATGAATACTTATGCTTCTTGAGGCACATGTATCAGCTTAATTGGTGATTTTTTTTTTTTTTTTTTATGAGGCACAAGGTCTTTGTCTTAGAATCTTAGATATGCATTTGGTATGCACATTTCATTAAGGTAAAAATCAAGACTAATTATTTATTCAATTTCTCCTCCTATACCTAAAAATTTAAACAATTTATTTATTTTGACCAAGTTTTTAGAAATCCTAATCGTGATTTTCCTAATCCTTAAAACTAACTTAGATTTCTTCAAAAATAAGTCAAAATATTTCTTTTTATAACATTTTTTTTTTATTTTTTTTTCAGATTTTTTTTTTTTTTAGCAAATTTTTTTGTTAGTTTCTACCTATGTTAGTATGTTAGTAAAGCCCACCCCCACACTTATCTCATGCATTGTCCTCAATGTATGAAATGAATGCATATATGCATGAAAAAGAACAAGGGAAGGCGGAAAATTACCTTAGGGGTGGTTCCGGTGGTGGTCTAATTGGGCCAAGCGTTGCTACCCAATCAAGATAATATAGTATTTCATGGAGGAACCCACCAAAAATTTTCTTGTATAACCCACGAAAATGTATGTGTGATCATTTTTTAAAATTTCCACCCCATCAAATTTCCAAATTTCATAATAAATTTCAGAGTTAATTGTCTCAACCTCCTTGTCCCAAAATGGAGTATGAAAAGATGGAATTATTGACTTGGACAATATAGGTGCGGGAACGAATACCGACTCAGGGAAAATGCTCAAATCAAGTAAGGGCTCAGGAGTCGGGCTAGGTTCAAGAATTGGGTCCAAGTCAAGAAATTGAAACTCAAGTCCACAATCTTCTTCCCACAATGGAATGTGACCTAATATGGGTGATATCTCTTTACTTCCAATATTAAGGAATTCTAGCTCATCACCATACAATTCTTCAAAACTAAGGTCAACATCTTCCGTCAGAATTGTACAATCAGTTTCAGAAGTAAGGAGATTGTGAGAATCTAGGTCAAGTTTAATATGATCTTCTAAAATGGGTGATTCAATTTCATGATGAATTGGAATAGGATCCAATGTTGACTCGGGAAAAGTGAAATCAGGTGGAGACACTGGAGTCATTATTGAATCAGGAAATAAACTGAATCATCAATGGGGATCATGATCAATCATTCATGTTCAAGTTCTAATTCATCAAAGGAAAAACTTGCCAAGTTATCAGATTTTGAAGTTTCGGCAAGTTCACATGATGGTACTGAAATAGAATCTTGTTGTCCAAAGCAACTTGGTTCGTCGGCCCTAAGAGAGTGGTCAGCGATATCAGAATTTGCCGAACTGTAAGAACGCAAAGATTGAACCATCATATCTAAATCATGCTCGCGAGCTAATCTAGCCTGAGTCATGGCTTCAAGCCTCTTTTGGAATTGGATTTGGAAAGAGGAAGTGAGATCGTGATGAAGTTGTGAGTCGGTGGACTCACGCATCATCATGTCTAAGATTGATGGTGGTTGTTGCTTGGACTCGTGCATACTCATCATTTCCCCGATAGATGGTTTTCTATTCTGAATGGGTGGATCTGAGTATGAATCTGGGAAGAATGTGGACTAGATGGATATGGAGGACAATTTGGTTGAGAATTAGACTCGGGGGACTCGAAACCCCATGAACTCTGTGACGAGTTGAAATTATTATGGAAATTATAGTCATAAGATGGGGGGTGTGGGTTATATTCATTCGGATAAGACCATTCCGGCACACTAGATTGGTCAAAGTTAGGGTATGCCGGGTTGGTAATATCCGAATAATAGTTAGGGGTGTAATATGGATTAAAATTGGAATTATTATTATATGCCATATCACACCAACACAAACACAACAAACAAAAAAAAAATAATTCTAACCTAAGTTAGGGTAGACCTATGACCTAGACGACTCCTAACTGGTTAGACCGTCCACAGGAGGTTGGGTGCAGACTTTGACCACAAGTTAATCAGCCAGGTCAGGGCAAGAGTGGTGGGAGGTTTTCCGTCAAAGACGTTCCTTAATTAAATAACCACCAATCTTCGGGCTTTCGGCCCTCAATCCCTTTCCTAGACACTGATTTGACAAGAGTCAACTTCCAGCACTGTTCCCCCTTAGGATAATCTCCTATTGAGTCCGAGATGTCCCTAGGGCCAACGTCTACTAATTTTTATGTTAGGCTTGGGTTAGTGAGTGCTTGGGATATGATTTTTGGGCTAAGGAAGGGTGATGAAATCCCCACCTTATCTTGTTAATGGGTTATGCCCTTAAGATGAATTAGTGCAAGTGTACAAGATAAGTAGATAAGATTCACTCAAAGCAGAAAATCAACCAAGAGATGAGTCCTATTCTACATGCAATGCGTACGTACCTTGCTTCTCCAGCACTCTTCAACAGTAAAAATAAAGAAATTGAAAAGACACGTGCCTAATATGCAAACGTCTAATCAATTTTTCTTTAACAATAAATATTTACTGTTGAATTAATTAGCAGTATACAGGTTTATCACAGAACAAACCCAACAAAGCAGAAAACAGTATTTGCAATTTGCAGAATCCTGCAAAAATTTCAGTGAGTAATCCCTCTACTGTTGCGCGTTTCCGCGGCTATGGCCGCGGATCCGCGGCAATACAGTAGTCTCTGATGCTCTGCCTTCGAGGGCAGAGGCACAGAGGAGCTATATGTCCACTGCTGCTGCTGTATTTCTGTTTCCTGTTCTCCAAACCTGCAAACAGAAAAGAATAAAAAATTAGTTAAAAATTAAATTTTGTTTTAGAGATAAACTTACCGTCCCTCCCCGGCAACGGCGCCAATTTGTTGACTGATTTTTCCTGCACACAAAATATTATATGTTAGTTTTAAGAATAGATGTGCAAGTCTCAGTTCTAATCCGCGGTAGCAGGGCTATGCGGGTCGTGATCCTCAGGGAGGGACTGCGATGGAAGCGAAAGGTTTCTCTAAAGTTTTTATTTTTATTTGTTAAGTTAGAAAGGAAGTGGTATTTACAATGGGTGGTAGAAAAGAATATGGAGATGAGTTGTATTTAATCTACAAAAAAGAAAAGAAAAGAAAAAGAAAGAAAACTTATCTCTTTAGTCTGCTTGCCGTTTGAACCGTTGCGATGATTTCCCTTTTCTTGGAAGGTGTACAAGCACGGCTTATGGGATCGTCCGCCTTCTTAATCTACTCTACGAAATGAAAAACAAGCTATGAAGACCTGTTCATCGCCATTGGGCCGTCAAGGTTCCTTCTTCGGCTAGGTATTCTCGAAGCAGTTGGATCTCATGGTGGGCAAGACATTAGAGAACAAATAGAAGAAAGTAGATACAAGATTAAAATAAGAATAAAAGAAACTAGAATAATACAAGAATAAAATAAAACAAGCCTTGATTCGATTATTAAACAATGGTGGAAAAATAACACTTACACCGACTGTCACCATCAGTACAAGCAGATCCCTTCCTCCATGAATACATCATCTCCTCTCAGCTTTTACAAAAAGAAATATACAAAGGTGGAAAGAAAACCTAAAAACCCTAACTTTGGCCCTTGGCTCTTCTCTGGATTGTGTACTCTCTGTGTTGCATCTGCAGGGATATTTATAGGTGTTGGAAGATGTAGAGTCCTAGTACAACTCTCCCAAAAAGATCTTATCTCCAGAAATTCTTGTCCTGCAACTTCTTATCATGTTGATCGCCGAAATCAGCTTATCTACGGATTGAATTGGAAATTTTGATCAACATAAGAGTTGTAGGTCTTCAAGTCTTCTTTCTGGATCATCTTGAATCATTGGATTTACATAACTGTAGCAAAAGTTATGATTTAAACACTAAAACGTGTACAGTCTGAATCCGAATTCTTTGAATTTTTATCTTTGCACTCTCTTTGGCTTTTATCCTCATCCTGCAAGAGTTTAGGGTTGGGTAGAATTCTATCCTTCCCTCATCTTTAATAATTACAACTTTAGCCCTTGCATAATTGCACTTTGACAATTGATATTTGCACTTTTACTCTTGGGCTTCAAATATGGGCTTGGATCTGGGCTTTTGGGCTCTTTAAGCTTTAATTCTTTGTTTTTATTATTTCGAGGCCTGCACACAATAAATCACAAAATATTAATAAATGTGCAGAATTATATAATAAATATGAAAATGTGACGGTAAATATGATGATAAAAATGCACTTTTCACTACCAATCACAGGGTTATCTCTGGCCACTGATATCATGGAAGAATTAGCGCATCAAATGGTGCAATAATTTTTGCCTCCATGAAGTCCTGCATTGAGTTGGTCCTTTCAGGGAGAAGTTCCTTCGAGCTTGCTTGGATGCTTCTTGAGAATCAGATCGAGAACATCTGTCACACTGGAAACCCTGAGCAAGCTAGGTGTATCTGACGCTGATTGAATAGCTGGGGATATGCCCGAGGGAACTAAAGACCCTGGAAAAGGCTAACTCGATGGACGAGACCCGGTCGACACTGAGTAAGCTTCTCGCCGCTCAAGAACACGAGCGAAAATAGATGGAGGAGCAGATGGCTAAAGCAGCCAGTCATCTTCACAACTTCCAAGCCTACTACCAAAGTTGGTTGACGATTTGAGGGAATCCGAGATCGTCACTAATAGTGTGGAGCAAGTCATTGCCACAGCTCAGGCAACTATTGCTAAGGCGCAAGCCTTGATTCAAGTTAACGAGCAGAAGAAGCTTGATGTCGCCAGAAAAAGGCTGGAAGAGCTGAAGGCTGCCAAGAAGCTGGTCCAAGAAAATCTTGCTGCTCATTCCTCTAGGTTGGAGTCTCTTTAGACACAGCTGGCTAGGAAGAGATTCTTATCAGAGGAAGAGTTGTGGGTTCAAGCTTTGGTGGAGGTCGAGAAGGCATGCCAGCAGGAGATGCAACGCCTCCAGGAACGGATCTATCTTTTGGCGGAGCAGGATTTTTAGCCTTCTTCTCCTTTTGTACTTTCCTATTTTTCATAACACTTTATTCGTCAAATAAGAGAGTGTCTGTATAACTTTTATCATTTTTTCAAATAATAAAAGTTGTCAAAATTTTGCCTCATTTTATTCTTTCTTTGCCTTTGAGAATCAGACGGACTCTTTGTTGCTTGGATGCACTAGGCTTTCACAGTCGCAACCCTTGACTATTATGAAAACGCAGTCCTTAGTTATTTTGTTGAGACGCGGCCATGAATGATAGAGAATAAACTCAGGCTGCACTGAGTTTGTGATTTGGACGCAACTCTCATGGAGACGCGGCTCTAATTTGTCAAGAGAAACGCAGCTCTGATTTATTAAGAGGACGCGGCTCTTGCCCTTTGAGAGGACACGGCTATGAATTGTTGAGAGAAACGCCAACCAGCATTCATCAATTTGATAAAGGGAATGTGGCCTTCCGATTTCTGAAAGGACGCGGACTTCAGGACGCGGCTTTGAATTGTTGAGGAACGCGGTTCTGGATCTCTGAGAGGACGCGGCTATGGATCACTGAGAAGACGCGGCTATGGATCACTAAACGGACGCGGCTCTGGATCACTGAGAAGACGCATTTGTGAATTCTTCAATTAGACGAAAGGAACGCGGCCCTCAGGTTTGTGAAAGGTCGCGGACTTATGGATGCGGCCTTTAAGTCTGTATAAGAACGCGGACTTCAGGACGCAACCTTCAAGTCTTGTGAAAGGACGCAGACTTCAGGATGCAGCCTCCAAAGCGTCACATGCAATCCGTCATGAAGATTTTGTTGGATCTTTCAATGCCAAGTTGGCGTTGACGGTTGGGGACTTGTGTCCTTGGTGTTCCCTAAAGTAAAAATTTATATGTCTCAACCACACTGGATTTGATATTCATGTAGGAATTAAGGCTGATGGCTTTGATTTTCAAGCCATTAATTATAGGCCTTCTAGCGAGCCTATAAATAGGCCTCAGCCTCTTAACAGTCATTCATCTTGACTGTTTTTTCTTTGCGAGCATACGCTCTGAAGGACTTCGTCTTGATTGTCCACCTTCCCTTCAAGGGCATGTGCTCTGAAGAATAAAGAGAACACATAGCTTCCATACTTTCTTTCAATCTTCTTTGAAGATTATCACTTTGAAGTGATTTTAAGATTAAAAGGTATTGCTTTAAGTGCTTTTACAGCTGTGCCTTGACAAATGAAGTCCAACTTCTAAACCGTACCTTGACAAATGAAGCTCAACTTCTAGAAAATTCTTCTTCGAGTAGGAACTGGCTTTTGCCACGATAAAGCTCGGTCCTTCAAAAGTTCTGTCATCCCTGTCCATGAAGATCTCTTTCTGAAATCCTTTCTTGGGATTCATGCGCCCTGTTCTGCAAACGCGCCTTTCGCATTACTTGATAAAACATAAGCTCATTGACTTCAAAATCTAAGTTTCAAGCTCTTCAGACACGAGTGTGGTAAACTCTGCATTTGGGTACTGAAACACGAGTTTCATATATGAAGCTCGCGTTTGGGGTTCTTGACTTAGAGAATTCTAAGTCTGCTCTTTTGAGCTCTCTAGATGCGAACATGACGAGCCCTGCGTTCCAAATGCGAGTGTGGCAAACTCTGCATCTTGAAGTTGTATCAGGCAGCTTTTAAGACCCGCATCTGTGCCTTTGATTTATGCCTCGTGGAGAGAATTAGGCAGCAAAAAGTAGAACCAATCTGAAGCCACGCCCTTCAGGCTGGACGACAAGGTTAGACACATAAGGATTCATTGCAGGAATGGGCTATCATCTTATCTCAAAAGTGTCGGATGTGTTGAACTAGGTCGCTCGCTCTAAAGTAGTAGTCAAAGGTTGGAGCTAAGACCTTCTTCGAGAACTCACACTCTAAGATCTCTTCAGAGAGAGGAGAGTCGGAGACTTTAGCAGCTGTAAGTGTCAGACCACTAAGGAATTGCAGCTTCGCCTCTGATTAATCTACAATTCCGCATTTTTATATCGCATTTTCCTACTGATTTATAAATAAAATGACGCTTCTCACCCGTATTTTGGTCTATTTTACATATAATTAAGAGTTTAGGGGCAAAGGAGTAATGAGAGCTTAATTATACCCATTTTGGGTAATTAAACCGGATTTCTTAGAAGCCAAGCTAGAGAGCTTTTAGAAGATGCATTGGATCTCGTAGTTGAAGACGTATCTGGAGAAATACATGTCCAAATATTACAAAACCAGATACATACAGAAGATGGTAGAAGCCAGACGAACACGTGACCAAAATTTAGGGCAATTGGCCAAAATATTGCCGCATTTCCTCCAGTCTGCCGCGGCTTTTTGTGGTCCCACACGTCGATTTTTGACACGTGGCTTCGTCTCACCTTCCAGATCCTTCTTATGCCTATAAATACTGTATTTATGGATCTGAGACGGGAGTTCTGAGAACAGTAGCTAGGATTTCTCTCATTTAGTATAGGTTAGTGTAGCGTTTTTCATCTCCTTTCTTTTGTATTTTCATTTCATTTTAGATTCATGTATTAGGGCAGAGATGATTCAGAGAGAGATAGAGAGATATTGATGTAATAGATGGTGATAATCTATGTAAAAGTGTCTCCTTTCTTCTCTATTGTAATCTTCTCCATCTTCTACATGATGTTTAGCTAGTTTTTCTTCTCATGGCAATACTAACTACTAACTAGCTAACCACTTATTTGATAATCCACATAAATCTAATAGCATCTAGGCCTTGCTCTTGTAAGAGCTATTGATGGTTCATGATGATAGATTCTAATATTCTAACATTCTAACATCTAACCACTAACTTGCTAACTTGCAATGATAACTTTATTTCATGCACACCTCTAATTGGTTTTAATGATTTAATAGTAGCTTACTTTTTGATTGTGTGAAATAGATATGTTTGAATGTAATGAACAATCTTATGTACCATGCTTTGTATCGTCTCTTGAAGCCAAGGACTAGCGATGGCCAAGGATCCATGTGAGGCAACTATCACTAAGAGGTTAGCATGGTTAGTGGAGCAATTAGTAGTCAGTAGCCATGAGTTTTCTTTCATAGTTGTCTTCTTTTTTTTTACTTTGTTTTAAAAATTATTTTCAAAATCATTTTATCAATTTTTATTGATGTTTTCACCAACTTCTTAGTTCACCTTTGTTTCATCTTCTTTTTGTTTTCAAACCTACTTCCTACATCACTTCACTTTTCACTTCACCTTTATTTTATTGTTTTATTTTACCGATTTCACAACCACTTCTCTTTTATTTTCACATCACCATTTTATCTCCTTCTCCACCTATCACTTCTGGATTTTTTTCTTTCTTTCCTTATTCTTTAACAAAGAAGAACTTGTTAACATATGACGTGAATAAGAACTGTTAATGCTTCTATCACCTCATGTCCCTGTGGATTCGACCCGTTGAGCCAATGCTATAATGGAAGTATCGAGGGAACATTAGCAAACACATAATTTCATTGATTCCATAAAACACACATTTTCAAGTAATGGTTCTGCCTTGATCAGCCTCTCGGATCCTCCTTTAGACCACCTCGTCGAGGGCCCTGATGTCAGGAAACTCCTTGATCCTCCTCCGAGTCTGATCGCCCTGAATCCCATTTGGTAATGAGAGTCAACTTCATTGTCGAAGTCATCTTCGCGTAGGAGAGATGTTGGTCTAGTCCGCCTCAGTGTAATGGGCCCGTCATCTTGCATCTCCAGCCTTTCGGGTTTGTCCTTCAATTGTACTTGCTCCTGAGTGCCTTGAAGGGCAGCGATTTGAGCTTGGAGTTAATCATTGAGTTACCTCAATGTCTCCTATTAGCGAATGGCATTCTCGCGGTCGAGATCTGCATGCTCTTGATCATGATCTGACAAGGCTTACTACTCTTTCATCTGCTTTTTTTCATGTCAGTGAGCATTTGAAGGATCTGACCTTCGAATAGTGGCAGTTCAGTGATGGTGTATATCCTCTGAGATGAGGAGGAGCTAGTGTCATCTTGGCTCGCTCACAATTAGCGTCGTGTGGGGGAGTCATGCCCTAGTGCTGGTATTGGTCCCACCTTTGGAAGGGGCATCATTATGGATGATTGTCTGCTTCTTTAGGGAATCAACGATAGGGGAGGGTTTTTTTAGGAAGGTTTGGCTGGAAGGGAGGGAGATCTCGAGTGCAGTCTCAGGATCTCAATGAAAGCACTAATTTGTGGTGGAAAAATCTCACCTGTTTGAGGTGGATGAATCTCCGCCTTAAGCAGCTAGACGCTCCCAATCAAACTATCAGAGCATTCAGAGAAGAGACACCTTTCAGATCAGGGAGCACTGCTATGGTGCCAGCCTAAAACTCTTGAGCATGAGAATTAGCAGTCGAGAAGAGAAAGATGGGTGGACCGAGCAGAGGAAAATTGTTGGTATGTTTTGGAGGGGCTAACACAAGAAGGATTCTAGTGTGATAGGATGGACTAGCACAGAAAAACTGCTAGTGTTTAATGGAATAGAGTAGCACAGAGAGACTGCTAGTATGGAATGGACTGGAACAGAAAAACTTTCAGTGTATTGAAGGGTGTGTGCTCTGAGGATTAGGGATGCGACCTCTTTCTCCTTGGAGAAAAAGGATAGTATGTTCCTGACGTGAATGCTTTCGTGGAGGCAGAATTGATGAACTGTCGTAACTCTACAATATTCACATGCTGGATTTGTAGGATCCTATAAAGAAAACTCAAACACTAGAGGAGGTGAATAGTGTTTAAGATAAACTTAACAAGAAATGTTAGTAACTTGAAAAGTATAGAATGCAATCACAGTAAATAACAACAAATCAGAAAATCATCGCAAAGACAATAGATTTTATTCTGGTTTGGTCCTCTTGACCTATGTCCAGTCCCCAAGCATCCCGCTTGAGATTTTCCTTACCTTAAGTTTGAAAACTAAAAATCAAATATGTAAACTAAATAATATAACCTTATCAATTTTGTACACCTTTTCTCTACACCGAGAAGTCTTTTATTTTTGTAGATTACACTTTGCAAACTATAAACCTTGATGTGGAGCGCAAGTGGTTCTTTATAGTGACTTATATGATATCTCTATTGGTTTACCTAATGGTCATATGGAAGCTTTTATAGGCAAAATGAGAGTGGAAAGTTTCTTGAAAGAAATCAGAAATTTTAGAAGTCAAGAACTGGGAATAGATTATATGTTTTGAATGTCCAAGGTACCTCTCTATTTAATAGGTGAATGGCAACTGTAAACCAGTTATTGGACAATTCAAAATTCAAAATATAGACTATTAGATTGGAGGGAATAGGTACAAAAAGATTTGAACATCAACAGCTATAAACTGCCAGATTAGTCGAGTAAAAGGAGTTGTTAGTCGACTAATCAAGTGTCTGTTAAACACAATAGTCAACTGGTAATAGACATAAGTCAACTAGTCTAGTGATTGTTAGAACTATTCGTCGACTGGCCAAATAATCAGTCGACTAGAAAAGGTAGACAAGAAATAGATAAGTTTCTATATGATCTCAGTAGCTGACTAGGTCACATTATAAGTCGACTACTATGTAGGTCTAAAAAAGATAGTTTCTATTAGATATCACGAGTCGACTAACAGAAATATGATAGTCAACAAGGTAAATCTTAGTCAACTAATCAGAAAAAGTTGACTAACTAGCATATTAGTTCTAGTTGATAACTAAACTTGATTGTCTGATTCTAAGTTTAATCTTAACACATATTAATTGATAAGATAAGCTTGTAGGTTAACTAATAGTGTGTGTTATAGGTGTATCAAGGCTTGTATAAGATTTCTAAGACAAATTACATATATTACAAATACATGTCTTCAAATGAGTTCTTTGTCTCCCTTAATCATTTGATTCCTTATCTAGAAGCCTCAGATTGGTAAGTATCAAGCTTAATCATCAGTGAATAGCCATAAGATACTGCACAAAATATGTTAGCACAATATGCACACTATATAGAGTTGTTATCATCAAAACATAAGTAATTCATGACTAATCTTCATGATTCAACATTCTCCCTTTTTGATGATAACAAACAAATGCGAAGTTTAAGTATATAAGATATTAAAAAGTAAAAATTAGTATTAATCTCCCCGCATCAATCTTATGAGACCAATATAAGGCTTAAGATGCACACAATTTCTCCCCCTTTGTCATTATCAAAAAGAGGACAAGCATATAGAAGGAACATAAATCAAATATTCTAACATAGAGAACTCATCACAAAGTCAGGTCACAAGACATGAGAGTTATTACAAGTCAAAGTACTGAAATAAAAACAAGTTTTTTGAAACCTAAAAAATTAGAACAAATGTTAAATGCATCCATAAGCTCCATCATTGATTGGATCCGAGTGGTTTCGCAAAACTAAAGAATAGCTTACTGATCTTCATGCATATGGTCCATCCGGATAGACATGGATTCGAAGTGTTCCATGAGAAGAATTTGTTTTTGTGGAAGAACTGCTTGGGATTCAAGGATAGAGGCCTGTTCGTCTTTGATAGACATATCTTCAGCAATGAGGGTATTGTAATAGGCATCACTAAATTGGTGTGTGCAGATTGAGGTCTTTGGGTAATGTGGGTTTCAGTTGGAGGAGAAGTGTGATGATTGGAAGTGGAAGGAGCATGAAAAGATGGGTTGTCTTGAGTGGAGGAAGGTGGAGGAGATAGGAAATTGAGACATTTCATTCTAAGCAATACAGTATGATCAAACATTTCAATGGCTCTAATAACATTTGTTTCACTAGACAAATCAACATGGAATTTTAAAAAATGCACCATACGGAAAGAATGAGGTTTGGTGCTTGGTGAGATTGTTATAGATAATTCTATCACAATTCACTTCAAGTCCACCCATTATAGCATAGACACATGCAGCAAGATCATGAGATTCATAGTTAAAGCTACCGGTTTTTGGGCAGATATTGTAGGTAAGAATTCTATCTATGAGTCCTGCAGTTGGTTGAAGTTTATTGTTGGTCATGGGAGGTCCTTGACCAAAAGAAAGACTTTAGACAAAATTGAAAAGTCACCTAGAGGGGGGGGTGAATAGGTGACAATGCTAATCAAGGGGCAAATTAAAAATTTAAAGCTACAACAATCACAAGATGAATGCAAGCAAGTAAGTATGACAATGAATATGATGAGCAAGTAATAAGTGCAAGCAAAATAGAGTAAGGATTGCAAGAATGTAAACCAATCGCAAAACAAGGATATGTTATCGAGGTTCGAGCACCCAGCTCTACTCCCCGCCTTCCCCAGAAGGATTCTAGCTACTTCCACTATCACAAAGAACAATTACAATGGAGTACCCAACTCCTACAATCTCAAGTACAAGTAATTTCCTTGGTAGTCAAAAGACCACAAACTCTCTCTTTCAAATATCTCTTCCCGTATAAAGGTCCTTAGAGAATATTGAGTAGGAATGAAGCTCTTGTGTAAGGTGAAAAGAAATTGAAATCAGAGAAAAACTTTTGAAAACCCTTCAGAAATTGAGAGAATTTAGCTCAAAAACCAAGAACTTTGAAAGCCTTAAACTTTTGAATTTTTAGCAATAATAGTTGTTGTAACCAATCTCTCCCCAAACACCCCTATTTATAGGAGAGGGCTAGGGTTAGGGATAAAACATATTTACTGAAGTTTAGGAGGTAATTAGATCAAAATACATCCTTAAACGAATTTTTAAATACAAAAGACAAAAATAAACAGCTCTTAAAAATCTGCCCGTTACTGTTCAAACGGTCGGATCGGTCGACGGGCGGTCGACCGGCAGTATAAAAATTTGACCGTTATAGACTGGCGGTCGACCGACCCGGTCGACCGATAAAACCTGTGAGCAAAAAATAATAGTCCGGTCGACCGCCCCGGTCGACCGACAGACGTGCACACGGATACGTGCATCTGCCAGGACTTCGGTCGACTGGTCGGTCGACCGGACCAGACTGACACAGACTCGGTCGACCGACCCGGTCGACCGGATCAGGTCAAAAAGTCAATTTAAAAAGAAAACAAAGAGGATTTTGATTTTAACAAAAATACTTTTGAACAGGGATTAGTATAAAACATAAATATATATCTGTAGGCAAAATCTTGTATGCAAAAATATTTTGTATAATTTATAAGAAATTATTTTGGAATGAGCATGTGCGCAAAAACGTGTGTGATAGAGCTTCAAACCTATCCACTATTCTTTAACAAACTATAAACTGAAAAATAAATTACATGAAGACTTCTTGTGCTATCTTCAAGTCTTTGAGCCATCCAATGCCTTGCTAATGCTTCTCTTCTATGATCCTTCCTTGATGTGCAATTTGCCTTCCTTGCTTTGTGGAACTTAGAAGTTCTTGCAATAGCTAAGCGAATGGTCTCTAAACATGGTACAAACCTGAAACTTATCTTAACAAACTTGTTAGTACCAAATAGCTCATATTTGGTTTGTCATCATCAAAACATAAAACAATTGGAGAGTGTAACCTCTTGGGCCAACAATCTCCCCCTTTTTGATGATGACAAAACAAATAGGCTATTAACAAAAATATAGGGTAGGAGAAAACTCCCCCTCAAATTATGCTATACATAAAACACAAGAATATGCTCTAGAAACTAATAATTGAAATGATGCACCAATTATTGAAACCAATTAAAACACAAAAATTTCTCTTGATACCAAAAATACCAAAAATACCAAAAACAACTAAAACACAAGAATTTATTTAAAACACAAAAAAACTCATAAAAACAAAACATATAAATTCATATGGAACCAAGACCAAATGAACTTATTTTTGTCCATGTTAAACTTATTCTCCCCCTTTTTGTCATACATCAAAAAGGGTTATGAAAAACATGTTTATTCAATAATACAAACATTAAGTTCTCCACAAATAAACGAAAATCTAGCAAAATCAAGAGGTTTAGTGAAAATATCGGCTAGTTGTAAATCCGTGGAAACATAATCAATATCTATATCACCTTTCTCAAAATGATCTCTAAGAAAGTGATATCTAATCTCAATGTGCTTGGTCTTACTATGTTGATTTGCATTTTTGGTCATGTGTATAGTACTAGTATTATCACAAAATATTTTTATATGATCAAAGTGCAAATCAAAATCAAGGAGAGTATGTTTCATCCAAAGGACTTGTGCACAACAAGCCCCCGCGGCAACATACTCCGCCTCGGCTGTTGAGAGAGCTACGGAATTTTGTTTCCTAGAGGACCATGAAACAAGACAATTACCAAGAAATTGACATGTCCCACTAGTACTCTTTCTATCTACTCTACAACCCGCATAGTCGGCATCCGAATAACTAGTCATTGAAAAATCTATAGTTTTCGGATACCAAAGACCCATTCCAATAGTGCCCTTAATATAACGAATAATGCGTTTTACCGCAATAAGATGAGACTCTTTAGGACACGATTGAAATCTAGCACAAAGACACACATTAATATGATATCCGGCCTACTTGCCGTCAAATATAAAAGACTTCCTATCATGCTTCTATATAATTTAATATCAACATTTTTACCTTGTTCGTCCTTATCAAGCTTGGTTGTAGTTGCCATTGGAGTGTTGCAAGCCTTTGATCCTTCAAGCCCAAACTTCTTTACTAGCTCCTTTGCATACTTGGCTTGGTTAATGAAGGTTCCGTCTTGCAATTGCTTGATTTGGAGTCCAAGGAAGAAATTGAGCTCACCCATTGAAGACATTTCAAATTCAAGTTGCATGACTTTCTCAAAATCCTTGCACAAAAGCTCATTAGTAGATCCAAAAATTATATCATCAACATAAATTTGCACAATTAAAATATCATTATCAACATGCTTAGTAAAAAGAGTTGTGTCTACTTTGCCTTTAATAAAATCATTTGAAATGAGAAAACTAGAAAGCCTTTCATACCAAACTCTTGGAGCTTGTTTCAATCCATACAAAGCTTTATCAAGTTTAAAACAAAATCGGGATGAACATGATCAATAAAACCGGGAGGTTGAGAAACATAAACTTCTTCATTAATAAAACCATTTAAAAATGCACTTTTTACATCCATTTGAAAAAGTTTAAAATTTTTAAAACATGCAAAAGCTAGTGTCATCCGTATGGCTTCAAGCCGTGCTACGGGTGCAAAGGTCTCCTCAAAGTCAATTCCCTCAACTTGAGTGTAACCTTGGGCCACTAACCTAGCTTTATTCCTAATGACATTTCCGGACTCATCCATCTTGTTTCTAAAGGTCCACTTAGTACCAATTATTGGTCTATCGTGGGGCTTAGGAACAAGGTGCCAAACTTGGTTGCGCTCAAATTGATTGAGTTCCTCTTGCATGGCAAGCAACCAATATGGGTCCGTCTCGGCTTCGAGAATGCCTTTGGGTTCAAAATGAGAAATGAAAGCAAAGTTACCACATAGGTCATGGAGTTTGGAGCGCGTTGTGACTCCTTTAGATGCATCACCCAAGATGAGCTCCTTAGGATGATTTGTAGCGTATCTCCAAGCTTTAGGAAGCGGTTGAGTGCTTTCCTCCTTATCCTCTTGAACTTCACCAATAGGATCTAGCTTTTCTTCTTGAGCGGGTGAGTCCTTTAAGGATAGTCTCTCCATGTCTTCACCTAATGGTTCAAACTCTACAACATTCTCAATAAACACATTAGATTCTTCAAACTTAACATGCATGGATTCTTCAATGGTTTGAGAAGATCTAATGAAAACTCTATATGCTTTGCTAGTAGAGGAATATCCAACAAAGATAGCCTCATAAGCCTTAGCATCAAATTTACCCAAATTATCCTTAGTATTCAAAACAAAACACTTGCATCCAAAAACTTTAAAATATGCAACATTTGGTTTTCTAGAATGATACATTTCAAATGTGATGTTTTGAAGAATTTTTGCACAAATAAATACGATTCGATATATAGCATGCGGTGTTTACGGCCTCGGCCCATAAATATTGAGGGAGGTCATATTCACTTATCATTGTCCTAGCCATCTCTTGAAGTGTTCTATTTTCCTTTCTACAACTCCATTTTGTTGTGGAGTTCTAGGACAAGACGTTTCATGCTTAATTCCCTTTTCATCACAATAAGTCATGAAGAGTTGGTTAATAAACTCACCACCTCTATCACTCCTTATTCTCAAAATCGGAAAACCCTTTTCTTTTTCAACTCTTTTTCGAAAAATCTTAAAATGAGAAAAAGTTTGATCTTTATTTTGCAAAAAGAAAACCCAAGTAAAACGGGAGAAATCATCAACTAAAACAAATGCAAATCTACTTTCATTTAAACTCTTAGTTTTAGTTGGTCCAAAAAGATCCATATGAATTAATTCTAAAGGCCTAGTTGACATGATATCCTTGATTGGTTTAAAGGAAGACTTGGTTGTTTCCCAAGTTGGCACGCACTACAAATGCGGTCTTTCTCAAAATTCAAGCAAGGTATACCCTTCACCAATTCCTTTGAATTAATCCTAGAATATGGTCAAAAGATGCATGTCCTAATCTTCTATGCCAAAGCCAAGAATTTTCATCAAAAGCATTCAAGCATTTAGTAGAACAATCTAAATTAAGCATGTCAATAATATAAACATTATTATCACGAAAACCGATAAGAATACAAACATCGGATTTAACATCAAAAATCTTGCATGAGGAATCATCAAAAACAACTTTAAGTCCACGGTCACAAAGTTGACTAATGCTAAGCAAATTATGTTTTAAACCATCTACTAAAACAACATTCTCAATAATAGGAGATGCACCAATTTGAATGTTACCTATACCGATGATAGTTCCTTTGGAGTCATCCCCGAAGGTGACGGTGCCACCTTCCATGTACCTTGATAGGGTTGTGAAGTTGTTGATGTCCCATGTCATGTGTCTCGAACAAACACTATCAAGGTACCACCGCTCCCTACGTCTTGGAGCCTTAGTGTGTACCTACATCAAACATTTTAGGACTTGATTTTGGTACCCACATTTTCTTGGGTCCATGAGGGTTAGAGCCATTAACCCAAACAAGATTATTTGAACTATGCAATTTATCATAACAAAATTTAGCTAAATGTCCATTTTTGCCACAATAAGTACATCTATACACTCTACCATATCTAAAAGCATAGTGAGTGTGTGATTTGTGAGCATGGGCATTGTGAGCATGAAAAGATTTAGCATGAGAAGTATTATTTGAAGTGTGAGCATGTGGAATTTTAGCATGAGAATCTTTACATGAGAAGTGTGCTTTTTGGAAAACTTTTCTTCAAGCTTCTTGGTGTTAAAAGCACAATCTTTCAAAATCTTTTCAAAATCAACCATTTTGGTTCTTAAGGAAGAAATTTCTTTATTATCAACAATAGGGTTTTTACCCTTACAAGAAATCTTATAGCGTCAAATTCATTTTGAATTGAAACAAGATTGGAAGAAAGATCATCTTTTTCTTTTGAAACCAAAGCAAGTTGATTTTTAAGAAAAGCAACTTCTTTTTGTAATTTAAAGCATTCCATTTTCTTGTTATCATAAGTTTCGGAAAGCTCTACAAAAGCATGAACTAGAACTTCCTTACTCAAATCATCATCATCATCATCAAGGGATTGAGGGGTTACCTTAGGTGTGTTTGCCATGAAACACGTATTAGCTTGATCCACCTCCTCTTCGGACTCGCTTTCCGAATCCCATGTTGCTTTGTAGGCTTTCTTCTCTTCCGGCTTCTTTGGCTTGAAGGAGGACGTCATCTTCTTCTTGAACTCCGGACAATCCGCCATGATATGTCCAGGTTTGCGGCAATTGTAGCATATGATCCTCCGCTCCTCTTTACCTTCGAATTTTCTTCGGAAGTTGAGCTTGTTCTTCCGGTACAATCTTTTGACATTCCGCACAAGTAGAGTTAGCTCCTCATCTTCTTCTTCATCTTCTTCATCGTCATCATTGGTGGAAGAAGTCTTGAAGGCTATGGATTTCTTCTTTGAAGTAGATGCCTCATCTCTTGCTTTCTTCTCCATCTCATGGGTCTTTAGGTTCCCAATGAGACTAATAATGTCCATCTCGTCCTTGTCGTTCAACTCCTTTAAGGTGGTGGCCTTGATCTCCCAAGATGGTGGAAGAGCCCGTATCACTTTGCGCACCTTTTGATCATTGGAGATGACGTCACCTAATGAAGAAAGACCATTTGTAATTTTAGTGAAACGAGTAATCATACAATCAATGGATTCATCATCAAGCATCTTAAATGATTCATATTAAGACCTCAAGAGATCTATCTTAGCTCTCTTGACTTGTGAAGTCCCTTCATGTGGACCAATAAGTGTTGCCAAATCTCATAGGCGGATTGGCAATGAATTACCCGTGTAAGGTCATCCTCATTCAAGGTGGTTAATAGGGAGTTTTGGGCTTTGGAGTTAGCCTCATATTCTCTAAAATTGAAGTCGGTCCAAGTGCTTTCATCACTATCGGGTGCTATGTAGGGTTTGGTCAAGGACTTAGCTACCAAGCTACCTAGTGATTGCAAAAATATAGTCATCCTAACCTTCCAAATGGGAAAATTTAGGCCATCAAATTTAGGTGGGGTTTTAATGTTGTCGGCCATGTTACTAGTGTATGAATTGGATGAATGAAGGTGTTGATTAGCAATATTTTAAGGATCTCTCTATGGATGTTAAGCCAAACCTAGAGTCCAAGCTCTGATACCAATTGAAAAGTCACCTAGAGGGGGGGTGAATAGGTGACAATGCTAATCAAGGGGCAAATTAAAAATTTAAAGCTACAACAATCACAAGATGAATGCAAGCAAGTAAGTATGACAATGAATATGATGAGCAAGTAATAAGTGCAAGCAAAATAGAGTAAGGATTGCAAGAATGTAAACCAATCGCAAACACAAGGATATGTTATCGAGGTTCGAGCACCCAGCTCTACTCCCCGCCTTCCCCAGAAGGATTCTAGCTACTTCCACTATCACAAAGAACAATTACAATGGAGTACCCAACTCCTACAATCTCAAGTACAAGTAATTTCCTTGGTAGTCAAAAGACCACAAACTCTCTCTTTCAAATATCTCTTCCCTTACAAAGGTCCTTAGAGAATATTGAGTTGGAATGAAGCTCTTGTGTAAGGTGAAAAGAAATTGAAATCAGAGAAAAACTTTGAAAACCCTTCAGAAATTGAGAGAATTTAGCTCAAAAACCAAGAACTTTGAAAGCCTTAAACTTTTGAATTTTTAGCAATAATAGTTGTTGTAACCATCTCTCCCCAAACACCCCTATTTATAGGAGAGGGCTAGGGTTTAGGGATAAAACATATTTACTGAAGTTTAGGAGGTAATTAGATCAAAATACATCCTTAAACGAATTTTTAAATACAAAAGACAAAAATAAACAGCTCTTAAAAATCTGCCCGTTACTGTTCAAACGGTCGGATCGGTCGACCGGGCCGGTCGACCGGCAGTATAAAAATTTGACCGTTATAGACTGGCGGTCGACCGACCCGGTCGACCGATAAAACCTGTGAGCAAAAAATAATAGTCCGGTCGACCGCCCCCGGTCGACCGACAGACGTGCACACGGATACGTGCATCTGCCAGGACTTCGGTCGACTGGTCTGGTCGACCGGACCAGACTGACACAGACTCGGTCGACCGACCCGGTCGACCGGATCAGGTCAAAAAGTCAATTTTAAAAAGAAAACAAAGAGGATTTTGATTTTAACAAAAATACTTTTGAACAGGGATTAGTATAAAACATAAATATATATCTGTAGGCAAAATCTTGTATGCAAAATATTTTTGTATAATTTATAAGAAATTATTTTGGAATGAGCATGTGCGCAAAAACGTGTGTGATAGAGCTTCAAACCTATCCACTATTCTTTAACAAACTATAAACTGAAAAACAAATTACATGAAGACTTCTTGTGCTATCTTCAAGTCTTTGAGCCATCCAATGCCTTGCTAGTGCCTTCTCTTCTATGATCCTTCCTTGATGTGCAATTTGCCTTCCTTGCTTTGTGGAACTTAGAAGTTCTTGCAATAGCTAAGCGAATGGTCTCTAAACATGGTACAAACCTGAAACTTATCTTAACAAACTTGTTAGTACCAAATAGCTCATATTTGGTTTGTCATCATCAAAACATAAAACAATTGGAGAGTGTAACCTCTTGGGCCAACAAAAATTTCTTCATTGGACATGTCAATCTCATTAAGATCAAGTCCTTTATATGAAATGTGAAGGATCTTTTCAATACTCTTAGTGGTAAGTACAATTTCAGTGCCTTTCAGTAAGGTTATAAGGGACTAAACATCAATTCTAGTGTTGTGGATGAGAGACATGTCTGTGAAAAATAGATATATTAGATTGGGTAAAAGACAATCTTATATTCCATAAAAAAAAGATCAAATAAAACAACTTGTTTAAAGTAAGATTCAAGATTATAAGATATAAAATCAGGAAAATTTACAAATCTTCTTGGAGTTATTTCTAAGAGAGATAATCTTAAGTAATCTGGAGCAAGCCCTAAAATTTTCAAATAACATTTAAATTTTTCAGTGGAATATGATATGTTCAACTTAGATTTCTTAGATCTAGACATTTTGAAAGAGAGAGAAGAACAAAGGAGCTTACCGGATCAAGAGTAGATTGAAGGAAAAATGAGACAGAGGATTCTGGTTGACTAGACCAGGTTCTGGATTAGGAGAATGGTCGACTGCTATTGCTGCTGAGAAGGTTGAGCAGTTCTAGGGTTTGGGTTCTTTTGAGAGAGAGAAATATAAAGATATAAAAAATGATCAAATCTTTGATGAGTGGCTAGGATTAGTTGTAGTATAAATCGGGTAGAAGTTAGGTAAGTTAATTGGGTCGGGTTTTGGTAGTGGATCCAATACAAAAAACTCAGAAATTGACAGTATTAGTCGACTATATGTCAAACTAGTCAACTACTGAGCTCATTAGTCGACTATTGTATAGACTAATTATCAAACTAGGCAACTAATGAGATTTATAGGTTGACTAATTTGTCCTTTACTGAGACTTATGAATGCACAACGCATCTAGTCAAGTATATACATATTCGACTAAAGATCATGTTAGTCAACTAATACATAGGACAAGTCGACTAAACACATAATAAATCACTAAAAGTTCATGTAAATGAAATCTAAAACATATGTAAAGACATTTAAATATTAGAAATAGAGCATATACCCATTTCTCTTCTCAAATTCGTAAAAATGTCTTCTTTTAGTGGTTTAGTCAAAATATCAATCATTTGTTTATCGATAGATATAAAATCTAAAGACCCTAAGAGTATGATCACGTAGAAAATAATGTCATATATCAATTTGTTTAGTATGTGAATACTGAATAGAATTTTTAGATAAATTAATTGTACCGTGTTGTAACACATTGTAGGTAATGTGGAACACGAAATGCCATAGTCAATAAAAGTTTGTTTCATCTAAAAATCTATACACATGCAATACTTGCAGTAATATATTCTACTTCGTTGTAGATAATTGCATAAAGTTTTCCTTTTTGCTGAACCAAGATACTAGTGAATATCCTAAAAATGATAAGTATCACTAATTCTCATTCTATCAAATTTGCATCCAACAAAATCAACATCACTATATGATATTAATTTAAATGTGCTTGATTTTGGATAAAATAAATAAAATCAATTGTGTTATTAATGTATCTAAGAATTTTTTTCACAGATTTAAGATATGATTTTTTAGGATTAGACTAATATCTAGCACATAAACAAATACTGAACATAATACCGAGTCCACTGACAGTTATGTATAAGAGTGAACCAATTATACCTCGATATACCTTTTGATCAACACTCTTGCTATATAAATATTTGTCTAGCAATGTAGTAGTGCTCAATGCAGCCTCTTACTTCTAGAATTTCTTATGCCAAATCTTTTGAGAAGGTCACGAGCATATTTGCTTTGCTTTGATGAATATACCTTCATTCATTTACTTGATTTGAAGACCCAAAAACAACTTGAGCTCACCTATGTGACTCATTTCAAATTAACTTTGCATGGTTTAAGAAATTCTTGACAAAGATTATTATTAGTAGAACTAAATATTATCATTAACAAATATTTGAATAAGCAGGATATTATTGTTAATTTGTTTAATGAAAAGAGTGGTACCTACTTTAACAATATCAAAATCAGAATTCAAAAAAAACTTTTAAGTCTATCATACCAAGCACGGGGTGCTTCTTTAAGACAATATAAAACTTTATTTTGTTTGAACATGATTTGAAAATTTTTCACGCTCAAAACTAGAAAGTTGCTCAATGAAAATAGTTTTTTTAATAATACTATTTTAAAATGCACTTTGACATCCATTTGATAAATTTAGAATTCATAAAACATGTACAAGCAAGTAAGATGCGAACGGAATCAAATTTAGCAACTAGAATATAAGTTTTATCAAAATCAATACCTTCATCTTAGTTGTAATCTTGTGGACTAATCTTGCCTTGTTCTTCACAACTTATTCCGATTCATCAAGATTGTTTTCGAACACTCATTTGGTGCCAATTATAGATTGATTGAGAGGTCACAGAACAAGTACCCATACATCATTTCTCACAAATTAGTTCATTTCTTCTTGCAAAGCAATAACCTAAAATTCATTAACATATTTTTTTTAACATTTGTGGGCTCAATAGAATATAAAAGAGCAACATGAGTGATAAAATTCACTTGAATTGAGTTTGAACACCTTGTAAAATTCTCTAGTAATCAAATTATGAGAATGGTTTTTCTGTTGTGCCTACGACAACAACCTGATGAGGATCCCCTAAATCTCCTAAGCACGAAGAACAATCCCAAACAACACAAAAAACCAAGAGAAAGCACACGCACAAACAAACAATTTAACGAGGTTCGGCCTCAATGCCTACGTCCTCGGGGCAATCAAAAGAGAGGTTTTTACTTTGGAAGATTGATTACAATTACTAGCAGCCTCTCTCAAGTCTCAAGAGAGTTCCAGCAATCCCAGCATTCAGATCCGAACCCTAGAAAATAGCCACAGCCTTTAAATACAAACAGGTTTCCAAACCTGCAATCGCAGCCCGCACCCGCTTGTCGGTCGACCGGGCGGTCGACCGAACCCCTTGCACCGGTCGACCGGTCGGTCGACCGAGTGCCCAACAGAGAGTTGGGTACTTTTAGTCGGTCGACCGGGCGGTCGACTGAGCTCCAACTTGTGCACGTTGTGCATGTCGGTCGACCGCGCCGGTCGACCGAAGTTCTGATACTGCGGGTAGTCGACCGGGCCGGTCGACCAGCCAACCTGTTTCCTGCTGCTGCTGTTTTCTGCTGCTTTCCCTTCATCTTTTCGTCATCGACTTCCTCGGCGATCACTCAACGACCCCTCGACGTCCATGTCAACTCCTCAGCAAATACTTCTCTCTTCCAATAATTCTCCACCTCGGTGAAGATTCTCCAAATCTGAGCTGAACTGTCCATCGACTCGAGAGCGGCTGCACCAATGTGGTTGCCTACGTACCATGCCCAAGGGATCAAGCCGTCCGTAGTTCATCCAAATGAGCTTCAGTAAGCTCAAGCTACCTGAAGGACATGGAGCAAAGCTTTGCAATGTGCAAACTTCACTCCCGACACCACCTTAGTAAGCATGTCGGCTGGATTCTCCGAAGTGTGAATCTTCAACAGTTCGATGTCACCCTCTTCTAGAATTTCCCGAACGAAGTGGTACCTGACGTTAATATGCTTCGTCCTTGCGTGATAGACCTGGTTCCTGGCCAAGTAGATGGCGCTCATGCTGTCACAGTTTATCTTCAGCAGATCTTGTTCCACACCCAAGTCATCAAGCAACCCTTGAAGCCAGATTGCCTCCTTCATGGCCTCTGTCATAGCATATACTCAGCCTCTGTGGTCGAGAAAGCGATGGTGGACTATAGTGTGGAGCGTCAACTCACCGGTGCCTGAGAGAATGTGAAAATATCCCGTTGTCGACCGGCGCTTGTCAAGGTCACCTGCATAGTCTGAATCAACATACCTATGTACTCTTGCTTTCCCGTGTTGTCCTCTCAAACACTAGGCCTACATCAATTGTTCCTTTGATGTACCTCAAGATCCATTTCACAGCTTCCCAATGACCCTGTCCAGATCATGCATGTATCGGCTCACCATGGAGACGGCCTGTGATAGATGGTCTCGTACACACCATAGCGTACATCAAGCTACCCACCGCACTGGCATATGGAACGTGAGACATATACTCACGCTCTTGAACACTCCTCGGAGACATCTTTGTAGACAATTTGAAGTGAGGAGCCATAGGTGTACTTACAGAAGCCATAGGTGTACTTACAGACTTGGTATCCATGCTGATATTGAAACTCTGCAGTACCTTCTCCAAATAGCCCTTCTGAGTCAAACTCACCCTGCCAACTCTCCGGTCTCTAGTGATCTCCATGCCTAACACTTTCCTAGCTTCGCCCAGGTCCTTCATCTCAAACTCTGATGATAGATTCTTCTTCAGAGCATCAATAGCAGATCTCGACCTCGAAGCAATCAACATATCATCTACATAAAGAAGTAGAAAGATATATTCACCTGATGGTAGCTTGTTGTAGTACACACATGGGTCATAGTGGTTACGTGTGTACTTCTTCTTTCTGATGAAGCTATGAAATCGCTTGTACCACTGTTTAGGAGACTGCTTCAATCCGTACAGCGACTTCTTTGCTTGCATACTAACTCTTCCTTCCCTGCAGTCTTGTAACCTGTAGGCTGAGTCATGTAGATCTCCTCCTCTAGATCGCCGTGGAGAAAGGCGGTCTTCACATCGAGTTGGTCAAGGTCCAACTCATTCTGCGCAACCAAGGCCAATAGAATACGAATTGACGAATGTTTAACCACAGGAGAGAATACCTCGTTGTAGTCAATTCCTTCCCTCTGAGCGTAGCCTTTAGCCACCAACCGAGCTTTGTAGCGCACTGCATCTTCTTGGAGAGATCCTTGCTTCTTAGCATACACCCACTTGCATCCTATGGCCTTCTTCCCTTTGGGCAACTTGGTGAGTTCCCATGTGTCGTTCTTGTAGAGAGATTGCATCTCTTCATTCATGGCCTCTTTTCACATCCTCGCTTCCGAACTGATCTCAGCTTCTCTGAAGGTAGATGGAATAGCTTCCTCAATGACTGGAAGTGCATATGCTACGACCATATCAGTGGTGAGCCAACCTGGTCTCCTAGTGTTCCTCCTTGGTCTGTCAACTGCAGTAGGATCGGGAACAGTACCCATGACCTGTTCTTGACCTGATCAACCTCTTCAGCATCTTCTTCAACTACTCAATCACTGCCCTGTATCACCTCAGGAATGATCCGAACCGATGCTGATCCTCTAGAGATGGTGGATCTGCATCAATCTTCACCTGCTGCGATAGCTCCTTGGTCTTGCCAGTCTCTACCTGCTGAGAGACCGTAGCTTCCTCAAAGAAGCCTCATCGAACGTGACATCCCTGCTGAGTATGAACTTGTTGTCTGTTGGGTCCAAATCTTGAACCCCTTGTTCCTCGCTTGAAGCCAACGAACACCCCCTTCTTTGCCCTTGGGTCCAACTTGTCTTCTCTGACATGGTAGTAGGCTGAACATCCGAAGACCGTAGTAAATCATAGTCACCAGCAGCTTTTCCTGACCAAGCTTCAAGAGGGGTCTTCCCCTCTATCGCAGACGACGGCAACCTATTCACGAGATGGCATGCATACGCGAAAGCTTCAGCCCAAAACTTCTTTGACAGTCCTGTATTGGATAACAAACACCGAACCTTCTCTAGCAAGGTCCGGTTCATCCTCTCAGCCACCCCATTTTGTTGCGGAGTCTCTCGTACCATGAAGTGTCTCTCTATGCCCTCATCAAGGCATAGCTGTAGGAAAGGATCCGATTTGTACTCTCCTCCATTGTCAGAACGGAGGACCTTGATCTTCCTTCCCGTGCTTCTCTCCAGATTCGCCTTCCACTTCACGAACAGTTCTAGGACTTCTCCTTTGTGTCACATGGTGTACACCTAACAGCGCGTAGAAAAATCGTCAATGAATGACACAAAATAATGGTTACCACAATCGATGCAGTCTTGGTAGGTCCCCAGACATCCGTGTGAACATAGTCAAGAATACCTCCGTGCAGTGTGAAGCTGTGCCAAACTTCACCTTGGTCTTCTTGCCGATCATGCAATGCTCACTGAAATCCATCTTGCAGGTTTTGGCACCCTTCAGCAACCCTTGCCTCGCAAGAGCTTGCATTGACTTCTCTCCTGCATGTCCCAGCCTCATGTGCCATAGCCGAGTTGAATCTTCCTTTGGACTGGTAGAAGCCGCCACTTGCCCTGTCACCGTACTACCCTTCAAGTAGTATAGGTTGTTCCGGCGATCGGCCTTCAACACCACCATCGAACCTTTTGTCATTCTAAGGAGTCCTTCCTTAATAGACACCCAAGGCCCAATGACTCTAAAACTCCTACGAAATCAGGTTCCTCTTCAACTGAGGTACATACCTCACTTCCTTCAGCTCCCTCACCATCCATCAAACATTCTGATTGAAATGGTACCAACACCCTCCATGATGCACGGATGATCATCGCCCATGACAAAAAGAACCCCTCCAGCTTCTCAAAACTGGTAAACCAGTCCCGATTAGGGCATACATGATATGTTGCACCTATATCCAAGATCCACTCGTTTTCACCTGAGTAGCCTATGACGGGAGTTGTAACTGAAAAAGAGAACACCAACGAATCTGAGTCTGATCCATCTGCCTGTGATTACTGCTCGAAGTGTAACACCTTTGCGAGATTTGCCTCAGACTTTGATTCTTTCTTCTTTCCCTTGAACTTCGGACAGTCCACTTCCAGTGCCCAATCTCTCTGCAGAAAGCACACTGATTCCTTTTGAGATCCCTGAACCCTGGCCTGGACTTAGATCTTCTCTAACTTCCTTGCCCTTCCTCGATGAACCCTGCCTCTTACTTCCAGTGCCTCCGCCGATGAGCTTGACTTAGAAGGATGTCTCTCCTTCTTCCTCGTCTCATAACTTGTCAGTGCAGACGACACCTTATTGTAATCCAAGGTCTGCCTTCCATTGATAAAGGCAGTGTGAATGTCTCATACTCCTCCTCCGGGAGTGAGTTCAGGAAGATAATCGCCTTGTCCTCCTCTTTACAATGAATCCTCATTCACCAAGTCTGTAAGAAGCTTCGTGTATCGGTTGATGTGCTCATTCACTGTGCTCCCCTTGTTCATCTGAAATCTGTACAGCTTACTCTTAAGCTGCAACCTGGACTCAACACTCTTCGTCAGGTATCTTCTCAAGGGTTTCCCATAGATGCTTCGCCGATGTCTCATGTTGCGCAAGATATTTTATGTCTTGTGACAAACATGAACGAATCAACCCACACACTGACCTGTTCATCTTTGCCCACTCTTCATCAGTGGTCGTGCTCCTCTTCTTTTCCAATAGGAGTGTATCTTCGAGTTTGATGCATTCAGGGCATCCATAACCTCACATCCACATCCCGAAGTTATTTGTGCCATGAAACTTAACGACATCAATCCTCGGATGAGGATCATGGTCTTAACTGAAGCAATTTCATCTGCCATTGAGATTACTGATCCTTTATCTATGCGGAAGAACAACCAACTGGAAATAGATCACTACTCAGATAAAAATTTAGATTTTTACCCTTTTTCTGAAACCCTAGATTGAGTTTCACACCGGATCTACTCCACCACAGATTCCACGAGCCCTTCTAGCGTCCCTCTTGAGATCGACACACGATCTCACGAACACGAATACCTCTGATCTGAGATCGACACACGATCTCCACCGAATCAGATCTCGAGCCCTCCGAATCTCCAGACAAATCCCAAGCGAAACATGGAAGCTCTGATACCACTTGTTGTGCCTACGACAACAACCTGATGAGGATCCCCTGAATCTCCCAAGCACGAAGAACAATCTCAAACAGCACAAAAATACCAAGAGAAAGCACACGCGCAAACAAACAATTTAATGAGGTTCGGCCTTAATGCCTACGTCTTCGGGGCAATCAAAAGAGAGGTTTTTACTTTGGAAGATTGATTATAATTACTAGCAGCCTCTCTCAAGTCTCTCAAGAGAGCTCCGGCAATCCCAGCATTCAGATCCAAACCCTAGAAAATAGCCACAGCCTTTAAATACAAACAGGTTTCCAAGTTTCCAAACCTGCAATCGCAGCCCGCACCCGCTTGTCCGACCCCTTCCACCGGTCGACCGGTCAGTCGACCGGGTGCCCAACAGAGAGTTGGGTACTTTTAGTCGGTCAACGGCCGGTCGACCGACTCCAACTTGTGCACGTGTGCACGTCAGTCGACCGTGCGGTCGACCGAAGTTCTGATACTGCGGGCGGTCGACTGGACCGGTCGACCGGCCAACCTATTTCCTGCTGCTGCTGTTGTTTCTACTGGGTTCCCTTCGTCTTTTCATCGTCGACTCCTCGGCGATCACTCGACGACCCCTCGACGTCCATGTCAATCCTCAGCAAATACTTCTCTCTTTCCAACATTTTCACCTCAACAAAAGCTTTCAGTATATTAGAAGAGATTTTATCTTTATTAGAAATGTAGTATTAGTATGAGATATATAAATAGTAGCATTAGTAGGAGATGTATTATTAATATCATCATCATCAATACATATATTATGGGAAGATTTAGCTAATATTCATCAATGTAATTGCAAAGATTCCTCAATAATAAAAGTTTTTTATTGAAAAACATGTATGCTTTACTTCTAGTAGAATATCCAATAAAAATACTTTCATCGGATCTAGCATCAAACTTGTCCAAGGCATCTTGAGTATTCAAAAGAAAGTATTTGCAACAAAATACTTTAAAATAAGAAAATTTTGAATTCTTTCAAATAATAATTCATAATAAGTTTTATTTAAAATAGATCAAATAAGAACACGATTTAAAACATAGCATACAGTAGTAACTGATTCAGTCCAAAAATATTTTGGCAAATTACTATCAACAGCTAATTCTAGCACACTCTTCCAATATCTTATCTTCCTCTCAACAACATCATTTTGAGAAAATGCTATAAAAAAGCAAAATATGTGTAATATCAAACTTGTCAAAAAATTTGCAAAGATTCATTCTCAAATTCTCCTCCATGATAACTTCTAGTGGTTACAATGGTTAGAAACTTTTGATTTTAAATTTTCTTGTAAAAACTTAAATTCATCAAAAAACATCGTTTTTATTCTTAAGAAACATAACTCATGTAAAATGAGAATAATTATCAATAATAACAAAATATATATTTCTACTTTTATTTAAAGATGGAATTCGAGTAGGACAAAATAAATTCATATGCATTAATTACAATGGTCTATGTCCAAATTTTGATTTAAAGAAGATTTAACTGTTTACCGAGTTGACAAGTATCACAATAAATGATTTTTCTTGAAAGTAATCTTTGAAAGACCCTAACCAAATAAAGTTGTGAAATTTGAAATAATTTTCATTTCAAATAACCAAATCCTTTGTCCAAAGCCAAGAATCATTATTAGAGGCAGCCAAACATAAATCATTCAAAGATTGCATACAATTTATAGATAATTCATATATAAATATTATTCTTACGAATGCCTCTAAATAAAAATCAATCATGTTAGAATCATAAATAAGGCAAACATCTTTTTCAAAAATAATCCGTAGCTTTTTATCACATAATTGAATAATACTCAAGAGGTTGTTTTTAAATCACTTACCAAAATCATGATTT
>JAVJIF010026869.1:0-64300 GCA_038442645.1 Agave tequilana | reverse complement strand
CCACTTGCTATAGCGGTAGAATTGAGTACCTTGCACATCCTATTTTTAAATCTGAAATACTATATTTTGTGTGCAGGTAAAATCTCAATCACACTTAGCCAAACCTATCAACCTCACACTAGAGGGATAAGGCTCAAAGCCACACAACCACAAGATTCCAACACAACCTCCACAATCACCTCTCACTAGAGGGATGTCAACACAATCATAAACTCAATGAAATGAGGTTTACAAACACTTGGTGATCTCAAAGACCACAAACCAAATCTTTCTCACAAAACTAGATCCTAATAGATAGGATAGATATGATAGCTAAGTGTGAGAATATAAAGAGTTAAAAAAAACAAAAACACAAAGAAAAATACTTGAGAAAACAACTAGAATAAGATTGAAATGAAGATCAAAACCCATATCCCAAATATCCTATTTCTCTTTGATTTTTCCAACCCTTTAAAACAAATAAAGATTAAATCTTTTGGCATAAAAACTCTTTTAAAACTTGCTGAAAGATAGAAAATTTTGCTTTAAAAATTCTTAGTGAAACCATCTCAAATGAGTGGGTATATATAGACACACAAAATTTTTGCCCGTTGGCAGCAGGAAAGGGCAGTTTTGCCCTTCCGGTCGACCGCCCTGTCGACCGGCCCAACGGTCATTTTTATGACCGTTGTGCCACCGGTCGATCGGGACTGGATACAGAGAGCAGCAGCTCTCTGCCGGTCGACCGCCGATTGACTAGGGCCATTTCCAGGGAGCAAGCTCTCTGGACGGTCGACCGCCCGTCAACTGGCCCACCAGCCCATGGCTGCGTGCACGTCTGTGCACATCGGTCGACTGGACCGGTTGATCGAGTTCTGCCTCGATCGACCGGTCCGGTCGACCGGCAGACAACCTGGTCCAATAGTTATAGGGATTAAAAACTTGAGTTTTTAACTTTAATTATATCCCATAAATCACATAAATTCCACAAAAATCAGTTCTTATTAGATCTTTGAAATACAAATATGTGTAACAAAAATTTAACACATATTTCAAACAATTTGAACCATTTTTGTGTTCTTGAAAATTTGCCTTAAACCAAATCCTATTTTTCAAAACTAGAATTTTTGAAATGAAAACCGCTTTCTCCAAAACTCATGCAAATACAAAAACTTGATATTGAAACAACTTTTAAGCATGTTGTATATTGATAGAATCAAATATACATAAAAGATATTATATCTATTTTTTGACCTGAAAACCAAGATCGGTTAAACCGAAAAATCGAAACATGAAACTTGTGTGCATTATGAACTTGAGCATATCAATACTACCTAATCTTTACACAAGATCTAAACATTCTAAACTAAACAAACTGAGGTCTTCTTTTAGAACGTCATCTCCAAGTAGACTCGATCCAAACGCAATCCAACGAGCTTGACTCCAACCGAGTGCTAGATGCGATCTTGACGTTCGAGCTCTTGAATCACCATGTGAAAGCTTCAAAACACCTTTTTTGAAGGCAATCACCTACTAATATCTTAATCAATATCTGAAACTAAATATCACAAGATTATTAGTAAACTATAACTACATGAGTTAATCATCATCAAAACTAGAGTGAAAGGCCTCTGGGCCACAATCTCCCCCTTTTTGATAATGAAAAATCCATGGAGTTATATATGCATGGATTAAAGGTAAGTTCATAGAAGCTCCCTATCACAAGATTATTAGTAACTATAACTACATGAGTTAATCATCATCAAAACTAGAGTGAAAGGCCTCTGGGCCAGCAATCTCCCCCTTTTTGATGATGACAAAACTCATGGAGTTATATATGCCTGGATTAAAGGTAGCTTCATAGAAGCTCCCCCATAACTCATGCATAGCAATAAACAATAAAGATATTCAATGAATTGCATAAAGTACCAAATGTATATGTATATGCATAAACATGGATGAAAGACGTGCATATATAACCCAAAATTCTCTATCCCTTTTTGTCCAACTCATCAATAAAGGGTAAACATAAACTCAAAAACAATCTAGTCCCCCATTTTGTCAAAACAAATAAACAACGGGGTATGAACCAAAATTTTTCTCCTTTTTGTCAAACAATAAAAACAACAAACAAAGGGACATAAAAATGTTCTCTGCCTTTTTGCATAAAGCCAACAATAAAGAGATATATATGCGATATACATTCATGAAGAGGAAAGACGTGAAGTTAACTCCCCCTGTATTCATGCATTACATGAAAGAGATGACTAAACTCTAATCACATAACGCATAATATATAATGTATAAAAGGAGATGTGAAACTCCTCCTACACACGTGTAAGACATAGATTAGCGGTCAAGCTCCTCAATATGAGATACACTCAACTTGAATCTATATATATAGGGAAGATGTTAAGCTCCCCTTGCATATAAGAAATACATATCAAAACCTATTGATACCAATTTATGATACCAATTGAAAATAAATAAAATTTTTAAGATACCAAAAGATACCAATGGAAAATATCTTGTAAACTTTGATACCAATGAATGAAACATTGTATGTTTTTTATACAATTAAAATATATATGTATATTGAAATTTTTGAAAGATATCAATTGAAAGATACATGTATGTGTAAAACATGATACCAATTGTAAATAGACACATGTTCATGATACCCAAAAAAATACCAATGAAAGTAAACATCATTTTTAATATACAAACAATTACCAATTGAAAATATCGTAAAACAATACCAATTGTAAACATCTTGTAATTTTGATACCAAATGAAAATATTTTGTAGTTTGATATCAATTGAAAGTGAAAGCAAATATTTTTATGTAAACAAAACACATTTCAATATAGATACCAATATAAAATGAAACATGATATCAATTGTAAAACAAACCAACTATTTGGTTAAACAAATCATTTTGCAATGAAGATACCAAATTTAGAATAAAGTCATTAAAATTCTTGATACCAATATTGAAAATGTTAGCATATTCCAAATAAAAATGTTTTTCATTTTGAAACATAGGAAACCAATTGAAACATAATATACCATAAAGAGTGGAGTATTAACCAATTGGAAATAAAATCGATTGAAAGAAACTTTAAATTGATACCAATTGAAAGAATAAAACAAGAAGTTTTTCTCCCCCTTTATGAAATACCAATAAAAATGATGCATAAGCTTGTATAAGATACCAAGTTGAAAAATAATGGTCATAAGGACTAAAGCAAGCTTAGCATAAACATAATTTGTGCTTTAAGATATAAAGATATAATATGCACAATCAAATCATATATATATGTATGAAAATGTAAATACCAATAGAAATTGATACTTTTAAAGTTTGAAGCATACATATATATAGAAAACAAAATATGAGCATATAACCATGAAAATATCAATTGAGATACTAATTGAAAAAATATGATGAGAATCAAGTGTATAACTCATGCAACCACCCATTCATGCACATGTTTAAAAGGATTTTAAATTAAAGCAAACAGGACATGGTCCCCATCCAACCACCCTTAGATGGGTAGGAGTTTTCAAAAATAAGTTTGAAAATAATTTTAGTATGATTGAAAACTCTACCAATGAAGAATAACGTAACTAGTTTTATGATAATCTTGAAAACTAGTACGAAATCCTTCAAGAAAGGAATAAAATAAGAAAATATCCATGAAAACATGTAAGTCACATGATCATCAACACTCAAAGGTCTATAAAGCACAATAGTCTCATTAAAATAAATCATGAGTACACATCAAATAAAGAGTGGAAAAAGTCATGTAATCAACATAAGCATGGAATAAGGCATTTAAGCAAATATGAAATTCCTTCTCAAAAACATGAAAATTATCAAAATTTAATTTTCATCAAAACAATGATACTAACTTCATGGCATAGGTATGTTTTTGACAAAACTAAAGGTATACATACATATCCAACACAATTGAGTCTATAAAGAGATTTTGCATGAAAGGCAAATGACTCAAAGGTATACATGTATATCCTAGTAGTTTTGGCAAGATTAACATATACATGAAGCTAAAATACATCATCATGAAAAATAAAACATGTACAAAATAGGGAATACAAGTTGAAATATAAGGATCATCAAAACTAGGCTATACAAGTACATCTAATGGGTACAAATAAGCATCAAGCACAAACATATAATAATCAATTTGTGGCTCATTAGTTGTACAAGCATATGCACAAGTTTTAATGAAAATTACATCTAAACATATAATCAAAACATGAATCATAAAACGAGACATAAATCAACGTGATCACTAGGCAAATGCACATGTTATTAGAGGTATGATATACATAATAGTTAAACTATGGTGAAACACAACATATGGGTCCATATAAAACATAGGTGTATCTCAATTACTATACATGTATATCATAGTGAAAAGTCACCTAGAGGGGGGGTGAATAGGTGACAATGCTAATCAAAGGGAAAATTAAAAATTTAAAGCTACAACAATCAAGTTTCACAAGATGAGTGCAAGCAAGTAAATATGACAAAGATTATGATGAGCAAGAATAAGAGCAAGTATAGTAAAGTATAGAGAGCAAGAAAGTAACCAATCGCAAACACAAGGATATGTTATCGAGGTTCGAGCACCCAGCTCTACTCCCCGCCTTCCCCAGAAGGATTCTAGCTACTTCCACTATCACAAAGAACAATTACAACCGGAGTACCCAACTCCTCAAATACAATCACAAGAATATCTGAGTAGTCACAAGACCACAAACTCTCTCTTTCAAAAATCTCTTCCCTTACAAAGTCCTTAGAGAATAATGAGTAGAATTGAAGCTCTTTTGTGTGTAAGGAAAAGAAATTGAAATCAGAGAAAAACTTTTGAAAACCCTTCAGAAAATTGAGAGAATTTAGCACAAAAACCAAGAACTTTGAAAGCCTTAAACTTTTGAATTTTTAGCAATAATTGTTGTTGTGACCAATCTCTCCCCAAACACCCCTATTTATAGGAGAGGGCTAGGGTTTAGGGATAAAACATATTTACTGATGTTTAGGAGGTAATTAGATCAAAATATATCCTTAAACGAATTTTTAAACACAAAAGACAAAAATAAACAGCTCTTAAAAATCTGCCCGTTACTGTTCAAACGGTCAGATCGGTCGACCGGGCCGGTCGACCGGTAGTACAAAAATTCGACCGTTATAGGCTAGCGGTCGACCGACCCGGTCGACCGATAAAACCTGTGAGCAAAAGCAATAGTCCGGTCGACCGCCTCGGTCGACCGACAGACATGCACATGGATACGTGCATCTGCCAGAACTTCGGTCGACTGGTCCGGTCGACCGGACCAGACTGACACAGACTCGGTCGACTGCCCCGGTCGACCGGATCAGGTCAAAAACTGATTTTAGAAAAGAAAACAAAGAGGATTTTGATTTTAACAAAAATACTTTTGAACAGGGAATAGTATAAAACATAAATATATATCTGTAGGCAAAAACTTGTATGCAAAATATTTTTGTATAATTTATAAGAAATTATTTTGGAATGAACATGTGCGCAAAAACGTGTGTGATAGAGCTTCAAACCTATCCACTATTCTTTAACATATTATAAACTGAAAAACAAATTACATGAAGACTTCTTGTGCTATCTTCAAGTCTTTGAGCCATCCAATGCCTTGCTAGTGCCTTCTCTTCTATGATCCTTCCTTGATGTGCAATTTGCCTTCCTTGCTTGGTGGAACTTAGAAATTCTTGCAATAGCTAAGCAAATGGTCTCTAAACATGGTACAAAACCTGAAACTCATCTTAACAAACTTGTTAGTACCAAATAGCTCTAATTTGGTTTGTCATCATCAAAACACAAAACAATTGGAGAGTGTAACCTCTTGGGCCAACAATCTCCCCCTTTTTGATGATGACAAAACAAATAGGCTATTAACAAAAATATAGGGAGGAGAAAACTCCCCCTCAAATTATGCTATACATAAAACACAAGAATATGCTCTAGATACCAATAATTGAAATGATGCACCAATTATTGAAACTAATATAAAACACAAAAGTTGCTCTTGATACCAAAATACCAAAACAACTAAAACACAAGAATTCAAAAACTCATACATACATAAACATAAAACTCATAAAACAAATCTTTAAAATTAAAGCATATAAGTTCATATGGAACCAAGACCTAATGAACTTATTTTTGTCATGTAAACTTATTCTCCCCCTTTTTGTCATACATCAAAAAGGGTTATGAAAAACATGTCTATTCAATAATACAAACATTAAGTTCTCCACAAATAAACGAAAATCTAGCAAAATCAAGAGGTTTAGTGAAAATATCGGCTAGTTGTAAATCCGTGGAAACATAATCAATATCTATATCACCTTTCTCAAAATGATCTCTAAGAAAGTGATATCTAATCTCAATGTGCTTGGTCTTACTATGTTGATTTGCATTTTTGGTCATGTGTATAGTACTAGTATTATCACAAAATATTTTTATATGATCAAAGTGCAAATCAAAATCAAGGAGAGTATGTTTCATCCAAAGGACTTGTGCACAACAAGCCCCCGCGGCAACATACTCCGCCTCGGCGGTTGAGAGAGCTACGGAATTTTGTTTCCTAGAGGACCATGAAACAAGACAATTACCAAGAAATTGACATGTCCCACTAGTACTCTTTCTATCTACTCTACAACCCGCATAGTCGGCATCCGAATAACTAGTCATTGAAAAATCTATAGTTTTTGGATACCAAAGACCCATTCCAATAGTGCCCTTAATATAACGAATAATGCGTTTTACCGCAATAAGATGAGACTCTTTAGGACACGATTGAAATCTAGCACAAAGACACACACTAAACATGATATCCGGCCTACTTGCCGTCAAATATAAAAGACTTCCTATCATGCTTCTATATAATTTAATATCAACATTTTTACCTTGATCGTCCTTATCAAGCTTGGTTGTAGTTGCCATTGGAGTGTTGCAAGCCTTTGATCCTTCAAGCCCAAACTTCTTTACTAGCTCCTTTGCGTACTTGGCTTGGTTAATGAAGGTTCCGTCTTGCAATTGCTTGATTTGGAGTCCAAGGAAGAAATTGAGCTCACCCATGGAAGACATTTCAAATTCTAGTTGCATTACCTTCTCAAAATCCTTGCATAAAAGCTCATTAGTAGATCCAAAAATTATATCATCAACATAAATTTGCACAATTAAAATATCATTATCAACATGCTTAGTAAAAAGAGTTGTGTCTACTTTGCCTTTAATAAAATCATTTGAAATGAGAAAACTAGAAAGCCTTTCATACCAAGCTCTTGGAGCTTGTTTCAATCCATACAAAGCTTTATCAAGTTTAAAAACAAAATCGGGATGAACATGATCAATAAAACCGGGAGGTTGAGAAACATAAACTTCTTCATTAATAAAACCATTCAAAAATGCACTTTTCACATCCATTTGAAAAAGTTTAAAATTTTTAAAACATGCAAAAGCTAGTGTCATCCGTATGGCTTCAAGCCGTGCTACGGGTGCAAAGGTCTCCTCAAAGTCAATTCCCTCAACTTGAGTGTAACCTTAGGCCACTAACCTAGCTTTATTCCTAATGACATTTCCGGACTCATCCATCTTGTTTCTAAAGATCCACTTAGTACCAATTATTGGTCTATCGTGGGGCTTAGGAACAAGGTGCCAAACTTGGTTGCGCTCAAATTGATTGAGTTCCTCTTGCATGGCAAGCAACCAATATGGGTCCGTCTCGGCTTCGAGAATGCCTTTGGGTTCAAAATGAGAAATGAAAGCAAAGTTACCACATAGGTCATGGAGTTTGGAGCGCGTTGTGACTCCTTTAGATGCATCACCCAAGATGAGCTCCTTAGGATGATTTGTAGCGTATCTCCAAGCTTTAGGAAGCGGTTGAGTGCTTTCCTCCTTATCCTCTTGAACTTCACCAATAGGGTCTAGCTTCTCTTCTTGAGCGGGTGAGTCCTTCAAGGATAGTCTCTCCATGTCTTCACCTAATGGTTCAAACTCTAAAACATTCTCAACAACCACATTAGATTCTTCAAATTTAACATGCATGGATTCTTCTATGGTAAGAGAAGATCTAATGAAAACTCTATATGCTTTGCTAGTAGAGGAATATCCAACAAAGATAGCCTCATAAGCCTTAGCATCAAATTTACCCAAATTATCCTTAGTATTTAAAACAAAACACTTGCATCCAAAAACTTTGAAATATGCAACATTAGATTTTCTAGAATGATATATTTCAAAAGAAGTTTTGGAAGAATTTTTGCATAAATAAATACGATTCGATATATAGCATGCGGTGTTTACGGCCTCGGCCCATAAATATTGAGGGAGGTCATATTCACTTATCATTGTCCTAGCCATCTCTTGAAGTGTTCTATTTTTCCTTTCTACAACTCCATTTTGTTGTGGAGTTCTAGGACAAGACATTTCATACTTAATTCCCTTTTCATCACAATAAGTCATGAAGAGTTGGTTAACAAACTCACCACCTCTATCACTCCTTATTCTCAAAATCGGAAAACCCTTTTCTTTTTCAACTCTTTTTCGAAAAATTTTAAAATGAGAAAAAGTTTGATCTTTATTTTGTAAAAAGAAAACCCAAGTAAAACAGGAGAAATCATCAACCAAAACAAATGCAAATCTACTTCCATTTAAACTCTTAGTTTTAATTGGTCCAAAAAGATCCATATGAATTAATTCTAAAGGCCTAGTTGACATGATATCCTTGATTGGTTTAAAGGAAGACTTGGTTTGTTTCCCAAGTTGGCACGCACTACAAATGCGGTCTTTCTCAAAATTCAAGCAAGGTATACCCTTCACTAATTCCTTTGAATTAATCCTAGAAATATGGTCAAAAGATGCATGTCCTAATCTTCTATGCCAAAGCCAAGAATTTTCATCAAAAGCATTTAAGCATTTAGTAGAACAATCTAAATTGAGCATGTCAATAATATAAACATTATTATCACGAAAACCGGTGAGAATACAAACATCGGATTTAACATCAAAAATCTTGCAAGAAGTATCATCAAATACAACTTTAAGTCCACGATCACAAAGTTGACTAATGCTAAGCAAATTATGTTTTAAACCATCTACTAAAACAACATTCTCAATAATAGGAGATGCACCAATTTGAATGTTACCTATACCGATGATAGTTCCTTTGGAGTCATCCCCGAAGGTGACGGTGCCACCTTCCATGTACCTTGATAGGGTTGTGAAGTTGTTGATGTCCCATGTCATGTGTCTTGAACAACCACTATCAAGGTACCACCGCTCCCTACGTCTTGGAGCTTTGGTGTGTACCTACATCAAACAATTTAAGACTTGATTTTGGTACCCACATTTTCTTGGGTCCTCTAGGGTTAGTGTCATGAACCCAAACAAGATTATTTGTTCTATTTAGTTGATCATAGCAAAACTTAGCTAAATGTCCATTCTTACCACAATATGTGCATCTATACACTCTACCATATTTAAAAGCATAGTGGGTGTGTGATTTGTGAGCATGAGAATTTTGAGCATGAAAAGATTTAGCATGAGGAGTGTTATTTGTAGTGTGAGCATGGGGAGTCTTAGCATGTGAAGTGTTAGCATGTGAAGTGTGCTTTTTAGAAAACATGTTCTCAAGTTTCTTAGTATTGAAAGCACAATCATTTAAAACCTTTTCAAAATCATTCATTTTGGATTTAAAAGAAGAAATTTCTTTTTCATCAAAAATAGGGGATTTTGCCTTACAAGAACTCTTATAGGCACAAAATTCTTTTTGCATGGAAATGAAATTAGAAGAAATATCATCTTTTTCTTTAGAAACAATGGCAAGTTGATTCTTAAGAAAAGCAACTTCTTTTTGTAATTTCAAGCATTCAAGTTTCTTGTTATCATAAGTTTCAGAAAGTTCTACAAAAGCATGCACTAGAACTTCCTTACTTACATCATCATCTTCATCATCAAGGGATTGAGGAGTTACCTTGGGTGTGTTTGCCATGAAACACATATTAGCTTGATCCACCTCCTCTTCGGACTCGCTTTCCGAATCCCATGTTGCTTTGTAGGCTTTCTTTTCCTCCGGCTTCTTTGGCTTGAAGGAGGAAGTCATTTTCTTCTTGAACTCCGGACAATCCGCCATGATATGTCCGGATTTGCGGCAATTGTAGCATATGATCTTCCGCTCCTCTTTGCCTTCGAATTTTCTCCGGAAGTTGAACTTGTTCTTTCGGTACAACCTCTTGACATTCCGCACAAGTAGAGTTAGCTCCTCATCTTCTTCTTCGTCATCTTCATCGTCATCATTGGTGGATGAAGTCTTGAAGGTTATGGATTTCTTCTTTGAAGTAGTGGCCTCTTCTCTTGCCTTCTTCTCCATCTCATGGGTCTTTAGGTTCCCAATGAGACTAATGAGGTCCATCTCGTCCTTGTCGTTCAACTCCTTCAAGGTGGTGGCCTTGATCTCCCATGATGAAGGAAGAGCCCGAATTACTTTCCGCACCTTTTGATCGTTGGAGATGTCATCACCTAAGGAAGAAAGACCATTAGTGATTTTAGTAAACCTTGTAGCCATACTATCAATAGACTCATCATCAAGCATTTTAAATGACTCATATTGGGACCTCAAGAGATCTATCTTAGCTCTCTTGACTTGTGAAGTCCCCTCGTGTGTGACCAATAAGTGTTGCCAAATCTCATAGGCGGATTGGCAATGAATTACCCGTGTAAGGTCATCCTCATTCAAGGCGGTTAATAGGGAGTTTTGGGCCTTGGAGTTAGCCTCATATAGTTTAAAGTCAAGGTCGGTCCAAGTGCTCTCATCACCATCGGGTGCTTCATAGGGTTGGTCAAGGACTTGGCTACTAAGCTACCCAAAGATTGCAAAAATATAGTCATCCTAACCTTCCAAATTGGGAAATTGAGGCCATCAAATTTAGGTGGGGATTTAATGTTGTCGGCCATGTTTACTAGTGATGAATGAATGAAATGAAAATGTTGATTAGCAATATTTTAAGGATCTCTCTATGGATGTTAAGCCAAACCTAGAGTCCAAGCTCTGATACCAATTGAAAATTCACCTAGAGGGGGGGTGAATAGGTGACAATACTAATCAAAGGGAAAATTAAAATTTAAAGCTACAACAATCAAGTTTCACAAGATGAGTGCAAGCAAGTAAATATGACAAAGATTATGATGAGCAAGAATAAGAGCAAGTATAGTAAAGTATAGAGAGCAAGAAAGTAAACCAATCGCAAACACAAGGATATGTTATCGAGGTTCGAGCACCCAGCTCTACTCCCTGCCTTCCCCAGAAGGATTCTAGCTACTTCCACTATCACAAAGAACAATTACAACCGGAGTACCCAACTCCTCAAATACAATCACAAGAATATCTGAGTAGTCACAAGACCACAAACTCTCTCTTTCAAAAATCTCTTCCCTTACAAAGGTCCTTAGAGAATAATGAGTAGAATTGAAGCTCTTTTGTGTGTAAGGAAAAGAAATTGAAATCAGAGAAAAACTTTTGAAAACCCTTCAGAAAATTGAGAGAATTTAGCACAAAAACCAAGAACTTTGAAAGCCTTAAACTTTTGAATTTTAGCAATAATTGTTGTTGTGACCAATCTCTCCCCAAACACCCCTATTTATAGGAGAGGGCTAGGGTTTAGGGATAAAACATATTTACTGATGTTTAGGAGGTAATTAGATCAAAATATATCCTTAAACGAATTTTTAAACACAAAAGACAAAAATAAACAGCTCTTAAAAATCTGCCCGTTACTGTTCAAACGGTCAGATCGGTCGACCGGGCCGGTCGACCGGTAGTACAAAAATTCGACCGTTATAGGCTAGCGATCGACCGACCCGGTCGACCGATAAAACCTGTGAGCAAAAGCAATAGTCCGGTCGACCGTCTCGGTCGACCGACAGACATGCACATGGATACGTGCATCTGCCAGAACTTCGGTCGACTGGTCCGGTCGACCGGACCAGACTGACACAGACTCGGTCGACTGCCCCGGTCGACCGGATCAGGTCAAAAACTGATTTTAGAAAAGAAAACAAAGAGGATTTTGATTTTAACAAAAATACTTTTGAACAGGGAATAGTATAAAACATAAATATATATCTGTAGGCAAAAACTTGTATGCAAAATATTTTTGTATAATTTATAAGAAATTATTTTGGAATGAACATGTGCGCAAAAACGTGTGTGATAGAGCTTCAAACCTATCCACTATTCTTTAACATACTATAAACTGAAAAACAAATTACATGAAGACTTCTTGTGCTATCTTCAAGTCTTTGAGCCATCCAATGCCTTGCTAGTGCCTTCTCTTCTATGATCCTTCCTTGATGTGCAATTTGCCTTCCTTACTTGGTGGAACTTAGAAGTTCTTGCAATAGCTAAGCAAATGGTCTCTAAACATGGTACAAAACCTGAAACTCATCTTAACAAACTTGTTAGTACCAAATAGCTCTAATTTGGTTTGTCATCATCAAAACACAAAACAATTGGAGAGTGTAACCTCTTGGGCCAACACATAGGTCTAATTATCATGGCATTTAACATACTAATCATGAAAAATTAAAACATGCTAAAAATCAATCATGAAAGCATGTAAACATAAATAGGAGTTTAGAGTTATTACCAAAATCATAAGGGCACATCTCTAGGTCTCCAAACCAAGGTGGTCCTCCCACCAAACTCCCTTTGAAAGTGATGTATCCAAATTAGTCACCATTAAGCTCAGAACGCATCCACCTCAAGACACCATCACTCTCACGTCAAGTGAGAGCCCACACCTACATCAAGTAAAATAGGAGTGGTCTTTGGTACCCAAACTCTATTGGTCCATGGGGGTTAGCACCTTTTCTAACCCACACAAATCTATTTGCTAAATTTACATCATGTACTCTATCATAACAAAACTTAGTAAGGTGGCCCTTACGTCCACAAAGTGTACATGTGTACACATGAGCATACTTAGCGTTATGAGTGTGAACGTGAGGAGCATGTGTATGCTGTGGTTTGTATACATGTAAATGTGAAACTTGTTTCTTACGAAACATGGATTCCAACCGTGAGTGGTTCATGGCACATTGGCTCAAAGTGGAGCCCAAATAATCAACTCTCTTCTTTAAATAACAAATATCATTTTCAATCATGGAAGAAGAGATGCATGCAATAGATACACTAGGTGGTGAAGCATGGCAAATGATCGGTAGTAAAAAATGCATATTTATCACTACATTTACTATCACATTTTCATATTTATTCCTACAATTATGCACTATTACTAATGTTTTATTATTTAATGTGTGCGGCCTTGAGTAATTAATTAAATAAAGAATAAAAGCCTAAATGAAGCCCAAAAGCCCATATCCAAGCCCAATGCAAAAGTTGCAATTACCAAATGTCAAAGTTGCAATTACCAAGTGCCAAAGTTGCAAATACTAAAAGAAGAGGGAAGGGATAGACTTCTACTCAACCCTAAATCCTTGCAGGATGAGGATAAAGATAAAAGAAGGAGAGTGCAAAGATAAAATTCGTTTTGAAGAGATTTGGATTTATGGTAACTTGCTTCCCAAGGTATCCCGAATTTCAAAATAAAGAGTCGGTAGGCTAGATCTAAAAGGATATACCCAGATGGACGGACCAGAGGAGGCCACGCGCGAAAGCGCGTGGCCAGATACCATAGAATGGCCGCAAAAACGCGGCCATAGCTGCGTTTCCGCGGCAATCCAGATAAGGGTGACGTTCAGTTTTCGTCGAGGAGTCGTACCGGGACTCTACTTCTTCCATCTTCTATAAATACCCCTGCAGAGCAACAGAGAAAGGCGAACAGTCGAGTACAGAGACAAATTTAGGGTTTTTCTTAGGCTAACTTGTAGATTGTAATTTAGGTTTTATTTTCTTTTTTGTAATTTTAATTTTCTTTATGTAACTGAGAGGAGAGGATACTTTCATGGAGGAAGGAGATCAAACTTGTACTGAAGGTAACATCGGTGTAAGTAATCTTTTCTTCCATTGTTTATAGGATCAAATCAAAGTTTATTCTTTTTTTTTCTATTTTTGCTTTGTTTTTGTTTCCCTCTTTTGTGTTTGTGGATCCATATGAAACCAAGAGCTTCAAAGTTACCTTCTCCTTGCAAGTGTCATTGATGGTTTATGGTGATGAAGATCTATTTCCATGGTAGTATAGCTCGCCCTTTATTTGTAGTATAGATCGGGAATAGGGAAGATCTCATATTCCATGCTTCGTTTGCCTTCAAAGAAAGGTACATCATTGACACGGTTCCAAGGTAAGCAGACGCCAAAGAGGTAAGTAAGTTTTTAGTTTTTTGTCTTTCTTTTAATTTTAGTATAAATCACAATATTCCCAATCTTTTTCACACTTCTTTTTTTTTCATTGTAAATATCATTGTAATATCATTATAAATAAAAAAGAAAGAACTTACTAAACAAGCTTCCATCGCTAGTCCTCCCTGTGGATCACGACCCGCATAGCCACTTGCTATAGCGGTAGAATTGAGCACCTTGCACATCCTATTCTTAAAACTGAAATACTATATTTTGTGTGCAGGTAAAATCTCAATCAAAATTTTGGCGTCGTTGCCGGGGAGGGACGGTAAGTATTCTCTAAAAAAAACTAATTATTTATTTATTTTTTGTTTGCAGGATCTGATAACAGGAAAATTAGCTGCAGCAAAGGACATATAGCAACTCCGTGCCTCTGCCCTCGATGGCAGAGCAGCAGAGCCTACTACAGAGCCGCGTCATAGCCGCGTTTCCGCGGCCTGAGTAGTGAACTACTCATTGTGTTTTCTGCAGGTTGCTGGAAATTTAAAGTTAGACTTGCTGTTCTGTTAAGTTTTCTCTGTAATCACCCTGCACACTGCTAATTAATTAACAGTAGCCTATTTGTTGAAAAAAAATTAGACTCTTGCATCTTAGGCACGTGTCTATTTAATTTTTTTTAATTCTATTGAAGAGTGCTGGCGCCAAGGTACATTTGCATTGCATATAGATTAGGAAATACTCTTGGCTGATTTACTGCTTTTTGAGTAATTACTTATCTATTGCTTTACACGTACACAAAAAATTTAAGGGCATAACCCATAAATAACATAAGGTGGAGATTTCATCACCCTTCCTTGGCCCACAAACAATCTCCTCACTAACTAACCCAAGCCTAACTAAAAATGAGTAGACGTTGGCCCTAGGGACATCTCGGACTCAATTAGGAGATTATCCTAAGGGGGAACGGTGTTGGAATTTGACTCCTGCCAAATCAGTGTCTAGGAAGGGGATTGAGGGCCGAAAGCCCGAAGATTGGTGGTTATTTAATTAAGGAACGTTTTTGACGGAAAATCTCCTACCAATCTTGCCCTGACCTAGCTGATTAGCTTGTGGTCAAAGTCTGCATTATACCTCCCGTGGACAGTCTAACCAGTTAAGAGTCGTCTAGGTCATAAGTCTGCCCTAACTTAGGTTAGAATTTTTTTCTTTTTTGTTTGCTTATTTGTTTGTTTTCTTTTTCTTTGTTTGTGTTTTATTTGTGATATGGCTTATAACAACAATTTTTTCAATTTTAATAATAATCCATATTACACATCAACCTCTTTTTCGATATTACCAACCCGGCATATCATAACTTTAACCAACCTAGTGTGCCAGATTGGTCTTATCCGAATCATTACATGCCCCAATCCCAATACTATGAACAAGACTGGAATAATCATCACTACTCTTCACAGAGTCAATGGGGATACAACGCCCCTGAGCCATATTGTCAACCACCTGTTCAACCATTATCTTCATATACTTCTTTTACCACATCACCAATGTTTCAGTCCTCCAATGATCCATTTGATGGGTTAGAAGAAAAAGTGGATCGTTTGCAAGATATAATGAATGATCAAATTTTTAGACTTTCAAACATTCTTGAACTAACCAACCAAGTTGATAGGAACCAAGAATCATTCTGCCTAGAAGACCTTGAGCAAAATTCAATTTCATCACATCAATATGAACTTGATCAATCCCAATCCTTGGACAAATTGGCTAGTTTTAATTTCAATGAGATTGAATTAGATTGTGAATGTGAACCCGATCCCCAACTTTGCGATTTAGTTTCCATCTTCGAATCTATGTTGACTCCGGTATTCTTACCCAATTTGGACCAATTTTCTGAGCCAACATTTATTCCCGTACCCATAGATCATGAAATTGAATCACCCATTTTTGATGATCATCATATTGAACTTGACCAATTTCATACTTTTGAAAGTCCCATTGACAAATTGGCAAGTTCTCATTTTCATGAAATTGAACTCAATGAGATATGTGACCTTGATTCTCAAATTTGTTGTGATCGAGTTCAAATTCCCGAATCAATATTGACTCCTGTTCTGTTACCCGATTTAGTAATATTTTAGAGTCAGTTTTGATTCCCACACCTGTCATTCTTGAACTTGAATCACCAATAGTAAGTCACATTCCATTGTGGGAAAATGATTATGGACTTGAGTTTCAATTCTTGGACTTGGACTCAACGCTTGAACCAAAACTAACTCTCAAACCCCACGTCAATTTTTCCGAGTTTGTATTGGATCCTGAACCTATCATTCTTAAGTCCAAGTCAATCATTCTACCAAGTCACATTCTTTGTTGGATATAGGTATAGACCATGATGACTCTGTGATGATTTCCAGGACTGGTCATGTAAAGGAAGTAAGATTCACGATAGGATCTTCCATGATCCTATTCATACTGGTGACTGTAAACATGTAAATAGAAAAGAGGTCAATAAAGGTAGGTCCCGTGAACTACCACATTATCTTGATTGGGTAGCAACGCTTGGCCCAATCAGACCACCACCGGAACCACCCCCTAAGGTAATATTTTCCTTCCCTTTCATCTTTTTCATGCATACATGCATTCATTCATACATTGAGGACAATGCATGAGATAAGTATGGGGGAGGATTTAGTAACATACTAACATAGTTAGATACTAACTAACAAAATTAAAAAAAAATTTAAAAAAAGGGACAATATTTTGACTTATCTTTTGAAAGAAATCTAAGTTAGTCTTAAGAATTAGGAAAATCATGATTAGGATTTCTAAAAACTTGGTCAAAATAAATAAATTGTTGAATTTTTAGGTATAGGAAGAAAAATTGAATAATTAATTAGTCTTAATTTTTACCTTAATGAAATGTGCATACCTAATACACTTACACATCTAGGATTCTAAAACAAAGACTCTTGTGCCCTATAAAAAATAATACTAAAAATATATATATAAAAAATAAAAAAATTCACTAATTAAGCTGAATACATGTGCCTCAAGAAGCATAAGCACTCACACCTAAAGGTGATTATATAAATAAAAACCTTAGTTTTGTGGCCTAGTTCACTCGAATCCTTAAGTCCGTGGGGTGTTTTATCACCCGGTGCCACCGACTTTAAGTTCGCTACATGGGTGGATTAGAAAGCCTAAGGAAACTAAGAAAAATTACTTATATATGTACTAACACATCTAATAGTCAATTAGTTAGGTATGAGGGCCTCAAGAAGCCTTGATACTTACACGAAAGAAAATTAGATGAGTTATACATATTAAAAAAAAGAGAAAATAATAATAAAGAGGCATGAGAGTCCAAGTGAAGGAATTCCTAGTAAACATTCACAAGGATGCATATGACTTTTGGTAACGAAAAAGACTATACAAAAATTCAGTTTTGATCCTTACCTAAAAAGGATAACAATTTACTATATAAAGACTAAGTTTAAGAATAAATAAAAATGATAATCCTAAAAACTTATAGACTACTTAGTCTCTTCAAACGTATTTCAAATATTTTTCTTTTTATGGATTTTGTGGGTGTAATCCGCTAAAAACCCTCACGAGACAACACTCGTCCTCTAGGATAACCTAGGGGTTTAACGGCTTGTTGCACGTGCTAAGTGCAACCGTGATGCCAACGAAAGTGAGTTAGGATAGATTAGTTTTTCTTTTCTTATTCTTTTTGATTTTTACTCGAGGACGAGCAAAAAGATAAGTGTTGGGGTGTGATAGGTAGTAAAAAATGCATATTTATCACTACATTTACTATCACATTTTCATATTTATTCTTACAATTATGCACTATTACTAATGTTTTATTATTTAATGTGTGCAGGCCTTGAGTAATTAATTAAATAAAGAATAAAGCCTAAATGAAGCCCAAAAGCCCATATCCAAGCCCAATGCAAAAGTTGCAATTACCAAATGTCAAAGTTGCAATTACCAAGTGCCAAAGTTGCAAATACTAAAAGAAGAGGGAAGGGATAAACTTCTACTCAACCCTAAATCCTTGCAGGATGAGGATAAAGATAAAAGAAGGAGAGTGCAAAGATAAATTCGTTTTGAAGAGATTTGGATTTAGAGTAACTTGCTTCCCAAGTTATCCCGAATTTTCAAAATAAAGAGTCGGTAGGCCAGATCTAAAAGGATATACCCAGATGGACGGACCAGAGGAGGCCACGCGCGAAAGCGCGTGGCCAGATGCCACAGAATGGCCGCGAAAACGCGGCCATAGCCGCGTTTCCGCGGCAATCTAGATAAGGGTGACGTTCAGTTTTCGTCGAGGAGTCGTACCGGGACTCTACTTCTTCCATCTCCTATAAATACCCCTGCAGAGCAACAGAGAAGGGCGAACAGTCGAGTACAGAGACAAATTTAGGGTTTTTCTTAGGCTAACTTGTAGATTGTAATTTAGGTTTTATTTTCTTTTTTGTAATTTTTAATTTTCTTTATGTAACTGAGAGGAGAGGATACTTTCATGGAGGAAGGAGATCAAACTTGTACTGAAGGTGACATCGGTGTAAGTAATCTTTTCTTCCTTTGTTTATTGAATCAAATCAAAGTTTATTCTTTTTTTTCTATTTTTGTTTTGTTTTTGTTTCCCACTTTTGTGTTTGTGGATCCATATGAAACCAAGAGCTTTGAAGTTGCCTTCTCCTTGCAAGTGCCGTTGATGGTTTATGGTGATGAAGATCTATTTCCATGGTAGTATAGCTCGCCCTTTTATTTGTAGTATAGATCGGGAATAGGGAAGATCTCATATTCCATGCTTCGTTTGCCTTCAGAGAAAGGTACATCATTGACAAGGTTCTACGGTAAGCAGACGCCAAAGAGGTAAGTAAGTTTTTAATTTTTTGTCTTTCTTTTAATTTTAGTATAAATCACAATATTCCCAATCTTTTTTACACTTCTTTTTTTTCATTGTAAATATCATTGTAAATATCATTATAAATAAAAAAAGAGAGAACTTACTAAACAAGCTTCCATCGCTAGTCCCTCCCTGTGGATCACGACCCGCATAGCCACTTGCTATAGCGGTAGAATTGAGCACCTTGCACATCCTATTCTTAAAACTGAAATACTATATTTTGTGTGCAGGTAAAATCTCAATCAGCAAACATGTGTATCAATATCATTTTTTAAAGAAATGTTCCTTAGAAACCAAATCCAATTCTTTTAAAATTGAAATAATTTTGCTTTTCAAAGAATCATTTTCTTTTAAAATAAAAATAAGTTTTGAAGATAGATCTTCATTTTTCTTCAAAACAATGTCACAATCATTTTTTTTTTTCAAAATTTCATTTTCTTTTAGAGCATGATCAAGTTTGAATTTTAATGAATCCCTTTCATTAGAAATCTCATCCCTTTCTTGCAAAACAATATCAAATTTAGAGGACAAATTTTTATTTTCTTCATTTAATCCAAAATTTTTCTTTTTCAAAAGTTGATATTTTTTTAGTAATTTTTCACACACAATAAATAGTTCTTCATTTAATGCATTGGCATCAATATAATCATTACTAGAAGAACTAGCATCATCATCATCTAATTGAGCATCTGAGTTTACCTCAAGGGAGTCATTTCCTTGAACCATGTAGCAATGTTGCTCAGATTCTCCACTAGATTCCTCCTCCATAATGTTTAGTGTTTGAAGCTTTGGAGAGGTCAAAGTGTTCCACACTGCAAAGGCGGAATCACAATGAGAAACCATAGAAATATAATCTTTACTTAGAGTGCTCCTAAGTGCCTCAAGGGCTTGTGTATTGGCCTCTATATGCTTACTATTACCAAGATAGGATTTCTTGGTAGCGGCAAGGAAAACATGCAAACCTAGGGTTTTGAGGTACATACTCATCCTAAATGTTTACATGTCAATGTTGAAAACATCATACATGGGAGGGGTCAAGCAATCCATGAGTGTGGGTAAACAAATAAGTGTGCAAATACAAATACTAGATTAACTAACCAAGATCTCAGTCCTAGGTGGTTAAACCAAATATCAGGAGTGTAGGCTCTGATACCAATTGAAAGTATACCAAGAGGGGGGTGAATAGGTATAAAGCTAATCTAATGACAAATAATGCGGAATTAAAAATTAATTGCAACACACTTAGTATAACCAAAGAGTGTAGCCGAATTTCCGGTAAAAGGTTCTGGACTATCTCCTCTAAATTTCTCTAAATAAGAGTTGAGGTGCTATGTAAAGCTCTCTTGGTTGAACATAAGTACGGCACACAATCAAACCAAGCATGTATATGATATGAGCAATATGAAACAATGCACAATGTAAGTGAGAGAGGTAGAGAAAGTGGATCAAACGCAAACACAAAGATATGTTTCGAGGTTCGAGCACCCAGCTCTACGTCCCCGCCTTCACACAGAAGGGTTTCCATTGACTCGTCCACACAGGACTTCCCACACAGGAAACCTCCACTGAGGATTTGGGTAAATACAAACCAGGAGTACACAACTCCTCTCTCCAACAAATACAACCTCTCACTAGAGGCAAGGCACAACACAAATCACCTCTACACTTAGAGGGACGGGCACTTAGCCAAACAACTATTAACCTCACACAAGAGGGATAAGGCTCAAAGCCACACAACTACAATCACCTCACACTTGAGGGATTCCAACACAACCTCCACAATCACCTCTCACTAGAGGGATGTCAACATAATCACAAACTCAATGAAATAAGGTTTACAAACACTTGGTGATCTCAAAGACCACAAACTAAATCTTTCACACAAAACTAGATCCTAATAGATAGGATAGATATGATAGCCCAAGTGTGAGAATATAAAGAGTTTGAAAAATAAAAACACAAAGAAAAATACTTGAGAAAACAACTAGAATAAGATTGAAATGAAGACCAAAACCAATATCCCAAATATCCTATTTTTCTTTAATTTTTCCAACCCTTTAAAAACAAATAAAGATGAAATCTTTTGGCACAAAAAATCTTTTAAAAACTTACTAAACAGAAAATTTTACTCTAAAAATTCTTAGTGAAACCAGCTCAAATGAGTGGGTATATATAGCCCCACAAAATTTTTGCCCGTTGGCAGCAGGAAAGTACAGTTTTGCCCTTCCGATCGACCGGCCCAACAGTCATTTTTATGACCGTTGTGCCACCGGTCGACCGCCCGATCGACCGGGACTGGATACAGAGAGCAACAGCTCTCTGCCGGTCGACCGGCCAGTCGACTGGGCCATTTCGAGAGAGCAAAGCTCTCTGGACGGTCGACCGTCCGGTCGACTGGCCTACCAGCCCATGGTTGCGTGCACGTCGGTCGACCGGATCGGTCGACCGACTTCTGCCTCGGTCGACCGGTCTGGTCGACCGGCAGACAGCCTGGTCCAATAGTATAGGGATAAAAAACTTGGGTTTTTGACTTTAATTAAATCTCATAAAATCACATAAATTCCACAAAAACCAGTTCTTATTATATCTTTGAAATATAACAATGTGTGATAAAAATTCAACACATATTTCAAATAATTTGAACCATTTTTGTGTTCTTGAAAATTTGCCTTAAACCAATATCCGTATTTTCCAAAACTAGGATTTTTGAAATGGAAAACCGTTTTCTCCAAAACTCATGCAAATACAAAAACATGATATTGAAACAACTTTTAAGCATGTTGTATATGGATAGAATTCAAAACACATGAAAGATGTTATATCTATGTTTTGACCTGAAAACCAAGATCTGTTAAAGTGAAAAACCGAAACATGAAACTTGTGCGTGTATTGTGAACTTAAGCATATCAACACTATCTAATCTTTACACAAGATCTAAACATTTTAAACTAAAAACAAACCGAGGTCTTCTTGTAGAACGCCGTCTCCAAGTAGACTCGATCCAAACGCGATCCAACGAGCTTGACTCCAACCGAGTGCTAGATGCAATCTTGACGTTCGAGCTCTTGATCACCATGTGAAAGCTCCAAAACACCTTTGTTGAAGCCAATCACCTACTAATATCTTGATCAAATATCTGAAATTAAATATCAAAAGATTATTAGTAAACTATAACTACATGAGTTAATCATCATCAAAACTAGAGTGAAAGGCCTCTGGGCCAATAATCTCCGCCTTTTTGATGATGATAAAACTAATGGAGTTATATATGCATGGATTAAAGGTAAGCTTCATAGAAGCCCCCCTATCACAAGATTATTAGTAAACTATACATGAGTTAATCATCATCAAAACTAGAGTGAAAGACCTCTGGGCCAACAGATTATTCACGCCTAAAAAGATGCACAAAAATAAAATAATCTCCTTTAGTTTTGTGGCCTTGTTTACTCTAGTCCTTAAGTGTGATGGATGTTTTCTCATCTGGTGCCCTAAAATCGCTGGTTTGGAAGTCACTGGCTAAAAGCTCACTACCATGGTAAATAAGAAAGCCTGATAAAATTAAAGGAAGAAAAATATATATATACAAATAAATGACATGAAAGCTAGAGTCGATATCACAAAAATATTTTGTGGGTGTAATCCGCAGAAAATCCTTAGGAGATAAAACTCCTCCTTTAGGGGAAACTAGACGTTTAATGACTTGTTGCACATGCTCAGTGCAATCACGTCACCTGCGAAAGTGGCGTAATAATTTTCTTAATTTTTTTGTTTTGCTTGTGACGAGCAAAAGAGAAGTGTGGGGGTGTGATTGATCTCTATATTTGCATATTTCATACCACAGATTCACACTTATTCGATATAAAATTCTCTAAATAATGGCCTTCTTGTGTGTTTCTAGGTCCATGGCATAAGGTAAAGAAGAAGCCCAAAATCTCATTTATTTGGTGATTTTTAATCATAAAGATAGCTATTGACTTTGGAAGCCCATTCTGTTGCTTCTGGAAGCAGAAAACAAGAATCCAGCAGGTTGTACATGTACCATACCCAGAGCATGCCCTGCACACCTTGGTGCTATGCCTCTGTCCATAGCCTGGCCATGAAAACGCGGCCATTGCCGCGTAATCACGGCCATACTGTGGAGCCATGCGTCGTACTTTGACGCGTGGCCCCGTATGGCACCCTAGTACCCCAGTTTTGCCTATAAAAGCCCAGTGTTGAGCAGAATTGAGAGGCATGTAGTTTTTAGGGTAGTTTCTTCTCCTTAGGGTAGTTTAGGTTAGTTGTTCTTCTTCTTCCTCATTTATATTTTTTATTTCTTATAGATCATGTAATAGGAAAGAAAGTAGTACATAAGATGAAAGAAAGAGTGCTTGTAATGGAGAGTGACACTCTATAAAAGATTCTCTCTTTATCTCTAGTTGTTTTCTTCTCTCTAACTCCCTTTACGTGTTTAGCTAATTTTCTTCTCAGGGCAACTAACTGCTAACCACTAACTATACTAGCTCCTTACATGATAATCCACATGAATCTAATAGCCTCTACTTGACCTTGCTCTTGTAAGAGCCATAGATGGCTCATGATGATGGACTCTAACACTCTAACATCTAACTCTCTAACAAGTTACTATTACTTTATTCCAAGATTGCTCTTGTTTGTTTTGATGGTATAAGTGTAACTTGCTCTTATTTGTTGAGTTTGGATGTGAAAGTGATCTTATGAGCCACGCTTTGTAGAGCTCTTGAACTAAGGACTAGTGATGTCCAATAATACATGTGAGGCAAATATCACTAAGAGGTTAGCATGTCAGTGGAGCTATTAGTAGGTAGTAGCCATGAGTTTTCTTGTATCTCTATTTATCTTTTCATTCTATTTGTTTTAAAAAATCAAAACCACAAATACATTCTTTTCTATGTTTCCCTTTTCTTTATCTTTACCATATCCTTCTCTTTCCATTCTTTGTTTTCTTTTTTTTCATTCTTTAAAATATAGAAGAATCTGTAACACACATGTGAACATACCGTGAAAGCTTCTATCGCCTCCCGTCCTTGTGAATTCGACCCATTTTTGCCTCTATGCTATAACGGAAGTATCGAGGAAGCCAAAGCATACACACTTTAACTTTTGATTTCAAAATAACACTTTTTGTGCACGATTTTCCCTCGATCAAATTTTGTGCTACCATACCTCGAAGCAACTTCCCTCCATCACCTTCACCCTAGATGACATGCAAGTCAAAATGAAGCATGATAGACGCCTGCACTACACAAGGCATATCAGATCATCTGAAATGAGCCGTATTCAGGTTGATTCGGGTTCTGCGTTGAGCATTATGCCCCGCAGGGTCATGCAATATTTGGGGATCCCTAACCATCGTTTGAGCACCACTCAGACAACTATCTATGACTTCAATGTCAATGGTACGCACCTGATTGAGCTGGAACCTACACACAGAAAATATAGAATTTCAGTATTTTATAATAGGTAGTTGATCGGGGTGGAAACTAGCACTCAAAATGTGTATTTGTGAAATCAAATGAAAAGCTCGAATGTGCTTAGTGTACCCTCGATACTTCCGTTATAGCATTGGCTTAACGGGTCGTATCCACAGGGAAGGGAGGCGATAGAAGCATTAACAGTCTCTAGTCACGTCAGATGTTAACAATTCTTCTATGTTGAAAGAATGAAAAAGAATGAGAAAATGAAAACAAGCATGTGGTAGGTGAGTAGAGCGATGAAAACGGCGATAAGAAAATAAGAAGAGGAACTTGAAAACGATTTCTAAAACAAAGGTAAAAGAAAACTCATGGCTACTAACTACTAAGTACTCCACTAACCATGCTAACCTCTTTGAGATAGTTGCCTCACATTTTGATCCTCGGCCATCACAATCCTTGCCTTCAAAGAGACAATACAAAGCATGGCTCACCGATGGTTCTTCACAATCAAAACATTGCAACAAGAACAAGCTAGTACAAGCATCAACTCACCAACAATTAAAAGAATGCATGAAATAAAAGAGCATAAAGTAAAAGAGAGTTAGCTTGGTTAGCAAGTTAGCAAGTTAGCAAGTTAGATGTTAGAACCCATCATCTTTGGCCATCAATGGCTCTTGCAAGAACAAGGCCTTGTAGAGGCAACCCGATTCATGTGGATTATCAAGTAAGTGGTTAGATAGGTTAGTGGTTAGTAGTTAGATTGCCATGAGAAGAAAACCTAGTAACAAATCATGTAGAAGATGAAGGAGATTACAATGGAGGAGAAAGGAGGTACCTTTACATAGAGTGTCACTCTCTATTACATCAATCCCTCTCAATCTCTCTCTCTATGAATCACTCAGCCCTACTACAATGATCTAAAAACAAAGAAAAGAAAATAAAAGAAATGAAGAACACTCACCTACACTAAAATCTGGACCTACTCCTAAAAACGAAGACTGCTTGCGCTCTGGGCAATTGCAGGGATATTTATAGGCAGAAGAAGGCTCCAGAAGACGAGACGGGGCCACGCGTCGAAAATCGACGCGTGGCTCCCTAGAATTGCCGCGCCCTTGCGGCGTTTTGCGGCAATTCTAGGGAATTGTGCATCTGGATTTCTTCCACGCGTTCGTCTGGCTTCTAGCTGCTTCCAGGTATATCCAATTTCGGGCAATTTCGACCGCAGATTCGTCTGATGTGCGCGAGAGGCTAGGTTCAATGTATCTTCTAGATGATCCCTTGCTTGGCCTCCAAGTAATGCGGGATTAATTACCCTTAATTGGGAAGAATTAGGCTCTTATTCCATCTTTGCCCTTGAACTTTGGTTGTACCTGCAATATAGACCAAAACACGTATTAGACCGACTATTTATTCATAAACTGGTGGGAAAATGCGACATAAAAATGCAGAATTTGTAGACTAATCACACCCCCACACTTATTCTTTTGCTCGTCCCGAGCAAAACAAAGAAAAGAAAAACTATACTACCAATTTTATTACACCACTTTCGCAGGTGACGCGATTGCACTGAGCGTGTGCAACAAGCCGTTAAACCTCTAGGTTACCCTAGAGGAGGAGTGTTGTCTCCTGAGGGTTTTCAGCTGATTACACCCACAAAATCCATAAAGAAAGAAGACAAATGTTAGTATTTTGAAAACGCATTTTGAAAGAGAGACAAGTTTACGAATTATTTTTGCAAAAATATAAGTGATCTTAGGTCATAAGTCCACCTATAATCATTCTCCCTTAAACTTAGTCTCTATGCAAGATCTTGTCTTCAATTAAGGTAAGAATTCAAAATTGAATTGAATATTTTATCCTTCATAAAACCTAGATAATATGCACACCGTGTTCAGTGAAAATTTCTGAGATTTCAACTCTAACCATAAAGCCATTTATTTATATATATTTATATTTCCTTTTTTTTTTTATTCTTCCCTTAGTTTAGGCTTTCTAGTTCACCCTTGTAACGAGCCTATAACCGATGACTCCCAAACCAGACGGTCTTAGGGCACCAGATGAGAAAACATCCCTCGGGTTTAAGGTCTCGAGTGAAAAAGGCCACGAAACTAAAGGGGATTATTATTTTTTTTTACCACCGTTAGGCGTGAATAATCATGCTTCTTGAGGCATAGTTATCCAGCTTAATAAGTGATGCTTAATTCACATATATATTTTTTTTTTCCTTTTTTTTTTTATTTATATGGCATTTTTGGTCTTTGTCTCCATCCCAAGAAATGTGTAAGTGTGAAGTGCATACTTTCTAAGGCAAAAATTCAAGATAAAAATATCTCCCCAATTTTTCTTACTTAGCCTATAATTTCAAACAAGATCTATTATTTCAACTAGGTTTAAGATGTCATAATTAAGGCTTTCTTAATTTCTAAGATACATCTTAATTTTCTTAAAAATAGATCAAAACTTTGTCTCTTATTTCAAAAAGTTTTTTTTTATTTTTTTTTTATTTTTTATTTTTTATTTTTTTTCTAAAAGAAGTGTAAAAGAAAGAAGATCTAAAAACTCTATGTTAGTAAACCCTCCCCCACACTTATTTCATGCATTGTCCTCAATGCATCGTGATATATGTATGCATGAAACAAATAGAGAGGGAAGGAAAAAATTACCTCAAGGTGGTGGTTCCGGTGGCGGTCTGATTGGTCCACGAAAGGCGGCCCAATTATTATTGCGTGGAGTCCGAAGGAACCCACCAGAGACCTCCATGATACAACCCACTAGAAAGATGTATGCATGTGTGAATTTTATTAGGAATTTTACCCCATCCAATGTCCAAATTTCTAAAATAATTTCAGAATCAAATTTATCAAGATCATTGTCCCAGAATGGAGTATGAAAAGATGGAATGATTGATTTGGACTTGGGAAATATGGGAACTAATACCGACTCAGAAAAATGACTTAAGTCAAGTAAAGGTTCGGGAGTCGAAATTGGTTCAGGAAGTGTGTCCAAATCAAGAAGATCAAGCTCAGGTCCAAATTCATTTCCCCATGATGGAATGTGACTATCTAAGATTAGTAATTCAAGTTCAGGAAGGTTGGGAATCAAAACTGACTCTAAAATGTTACTCAAATTGGGTAACAAAACAGGAGTCAATAATGATTCAGGTATTTGAACTAAATCACAAACTTGAGGGTCAAAGTCACATTCCTCATTGAGTTCAATTCCACAAAAATGAGAACTTACCAATTTATCAAATGGACTTTCAAAAGTATGAAATTGGTCAAGTTCAATATGATCATCATGAAAGATTGGTGATTCAATGTCACAATGGACAGGCACTGGATCCAATACTGACTCGGGAAATGGAGTGAAATCAGGTGAAGATACTGGAGTCATAATTGAATCATGAAGTAAAATTGAATCATCAAGTGGAAGTTCAGGATCATATTCACACTCAAGTTCAATTTCAGGAAAAGGAAAACTTGCCAAAATGTCAATGGGATGGATAAGTTCAGATGATTGTGCTGAAATTGAATCTTGATTTCCAAAATGACAAGAGTCTTGAGTCATATCAATAGAGTGTGGCATAGCTGAATTAGTCAAAGGTTGATAAGATAGAGTCTCCTCATTCCTATAGATGTTAACCAATTGACTCAATTGTTCATCCACCTTATTGAAAGACTCGGCACGTGTTTTTTGATATTGGAACAAAGACTCCTCCAAGGTTTCTATACTCTTTTCTAGACTTGATGTATCTCCAAGTGGTTGCTCTAGAATGGGAGTATAAGAATCTTGGTTTTGGAAATTTTGTGAATGATTTGAGTCAAAAATGTGTGGAAATTGAAGCTTGGACTCACACAAGAGTTCTTTACTCATTTCCAAGGCAAATGGTTGTTCATTATGAGGAGGTGGAACTGAGTAAGACTCTTGAAAATATTGTGGAATTGGAGGGGCCAATGTTTCTTGAAGTTGTTGCTCGACCCTTTGAAGATTGGCTTCTAAACTCCTTAGTAACTCAGATTTTTCTTCAATTGGAGATTCAGAAAAAGGAGTATATGAAGCGGAATCGGGAAATGAATATTGTGGATAAGGTGAATATGGTGGACAAGGAATTTGAGAATTTGACTCGGGGTACGTGAATCCCCAATGACTCGGTGAAGAGTTGAAATTATTATGGAAATCATAGTTATTAGATGGGGGGTATGGGTCATATTGATTCGGATAAGGCCAACCCGGTGTATGTGGTTGGTGCATATTGTAAAACGTCGGGTTGGAATTATCCGAGTCAAATGGAGTTGGTGTGAAATATGGATTCATGTTTGGATTGAAAGAATTGTTATTGTTGAATGCCATTTCACAAAAAAAATCACAAACAAAAAGAAAAATCAAACAACAAACAAAAAGAAAAGAAAAATCAAAAACCAAGCCAAAAGAAGGGTTGACCTAGACCTAGATGAAATGTCCCTAGGGGCCAACGTTTATTCAAATTTTATTAGGGCTTGGGTTGTGTGAGTGGGGAGATGATTTTTTGGGCCAAGGAAGGGTAATTAAATCCCCACCTTATCTTGTTTGGAGTTTGCCCTTAAGTTCAATTCATGCAAGTGTGCAATATAGACAAGAATATAACACAAAGCGATAAATCACCCACGTGTTTGTCCTATGCTATATGCAATGCCATATGTACATCTCCATCCAAATCACAACAACAGAACAAAATACAGTATATTGGAATTGAATTGACACGTGCCTAAATGCAAATGTCTAAACCATTTTAAAAGCGTCCAAATATCGTATTTTAGTTCTTTTATTTTTATGGTGTGTAGGCAATCAAAGTAGAAAAAATAGCAGCACAAATCAACTAGCTATTACAAGATACATGTCCCAGAACAAACAAGATACAGAATTTTTGCACAATGGCCGCGGTTTCGCGGCAAAAGTCGCGGTTTCGCGGCTTTCCTTCCAAATCTGGGTCCTGCTTTCTAGAGCAGGGAAAGGCAAAACTAGTTTATGTACTGCAATGTTAAGCACCTGAAAATATTGCCCTGCACACCAAAACAGAGAAGACAAATGTTAACAAAAACATGACATCAAAACCATTCCCTTCCCCGGCAACGGCGCCAAAAATTTGATCGGGGTCAAAACTAGCACTCAAAATGTGTATTTGTGAAATCAAATGAAAAGCTCGAATGTGCTTAGTGTACCCTCGATACTTCCGTTATAGCATTGGCTTAACGGGTCGTATCCACAGGGAAGGGAGGCGATAGAAGAATTAACAGTCTCTAGTCACGTCAGATGTTAACAATTCTTCTATGTTGAAAGAATGAAAAAGAATGAGAAATGAAAACAAGCATGTGGTAGGTGAGGAGAGCGATGAAAACGGCGATAAGAAAATAAGAAGAGGAACTTGAAAACGATTTCTAAAACAAAGGTAAAAGAAAACTCATGGCTACTAACTACTAAGTACTCCACTAACCATGCTAACCTCTTCGAGATAGTTGCCTCACATTTTGATCCTCGGCCATCACAATCCTTGCCTTCAAAGAGACAATACAAAGCATGGCTCACCGATGGTTCTTCACAATCAAAACATTGCAACAAGAACAAGCTAGTACAAGCATCAACTCACCAACAATTAAAAGAATGCATGAAATAAAAGAGCATAAAGTAAAAGAGAGTTAGCTTGGTTAGCAAGTTAGCAAGTTAGCAAGTTAGATGTTAGAACCCATCATCTTTTGCCATCAATGGCTCTTGCAAGAACAAGGCCTTGTAGAGGCAACCCGATTCATGTGGATTATCAAGTAAGTGGTTAGATAGGTTAGTGGTTAGTAGTTAGATTGCCATGAGAAGAAAAACTAGCAACAAATCATGTAGAAGATGAAGGAGATTACAATGGAGGAGAAAGGAGGTACCTTTACATAGAGTGTCACTCTCTATTACATCAATCCCTCTCAATCTCTCTCTCTATGAATCACTCAGCCCTACTACAATGATCTAAAAACAAAGAAAAGAAAATAAAAGAAATGAAGAACACTCACCTACACTAAAATCTGGACCTACTCCTAAAAACGAAGACTGCTTGCGCTCTGGGCAATTGCAGGGATATTTATAGGCAGAAGAAGGCTCCAGAAGACGAGACGGGGCCACGCGTCGAAAATCGACGCGTGGCTCCCTAGAATTGCCGCGCCCTTGCGGCGTTTTGCGGCAATTCTAGGGAATTGTGCGTCTGGATTTCTTCCACGCGTTCGTCTGGCTTCTAGCTGCTTCCAGGTATATCCAATTTCGGGCAATTTCGACCGCAGATTCGTCTGATGTGCGCGAGAGGCTAGGTTCAATGTATCTTCTAGATGATCCCTTGCTTGGCCTCCAAGTAATGCGGGATTAATTACCCTTAATTGGGAAGAATTAGGCTCTTATTCCATCTTTGCCCTTGAACTTTGGTTGTACCTGCAATATAGACCAAAACACGTATTAGACCGACTATTTATTCATAAACTGGTGGGAAAATGCGACATAAAAATGCAGAATTTGTAGACTAATCAGTAGTGCAAGTACTCAATGCTACCACTATAGCGAGTGTTATGCGGGTCGTGATCCACAAGGAGGGACAAACGATGGAAGCTTTTTGCAAGTTCACTTTAGTTCACTAAAATGGTTAAAGTTCTTCTCTTGCTCTTTAAAATAAAAGAAAAAATAAGTTATGTTAAATTGTTAAGAAAGTGATAGATTGAGAAGGTGGAGAAAATAGGAAATGATTTTATACTAAGAAATTAAAAAGAGTGAATAAAAGTGTTGGGAGATCGGACTGATCTAAACTAAAGGATTAAAAGAAAAAGAGAAAAACTAAAAAAACTTATCTATCTCTTCTGGTTGATGACTTATCTTGGATTGCTGGCACGTTTAACTTGCTTTGGAGGTGATCAATGCATAATCCATAAGATCGAGCTCAGTCCCAATGCCCATTACATCACCAAGACGATCAATATTGAAATGATATAGAATCTTGAGGAGATCATCATCATGAAATATCGGTGGCAAACACACAACAAGGTTATACCAATGCTACTAGATCGCTTGGATACTCATCAAAAATCAAAAGAGGAAAAGTAGAAAAGAGAAGAAGAATATAAAAACAAAAAAAAACATAAACAAGTTACCTTTTTATTGCTTGTAGAAATGATGAAAGAAAGGATGTGGTCACATCGGTGTCACTCTCAACATAAATCTTTCTCCGTTACTTATATGAATCTCAGTCTAACTATGCTTACAAAGAAATAAAAGTTACATGAAAAGAAAAATAAAACCAACACTAACCTAGAATGAAAGCTAGCCTAAGAATCCTTCTCTATCTAATCGCTCCCTTTTTTCTCTGAATAATGCAGTATTTATAGGTGAAATGGAGAGGTGAGGGTGTGAGAAGATAGGGGAGCAAAACGCTCCCCGTATCTTATGTGGCAAAATGGCCACATCCAGGGAGAGATTTTTATATCTTTTGTTTTTATCCCCTTTTGTCCGGCTGGATTTGCTATTAGGTCTTTAGTTTGATCAGATCTTTGGTGATCTTCAGGCTAAGTGATTTGGATTCATGTAAATCTGAATTAACCGGTTTTATTTGATGTGATCCTCCCTGATATGCATTGATCTTCAGCTGGAATCATTCTATTCTCCTAAATATTTGTCTCCATCTTTAATTAAGAATGAAATTTAATTAAATCAGAATTAAGGTGGGCTTTTGGGCTCATCTCCTTTCCGTCTCCATTGGTAATGGACCTACATTTTATTAAATAAAAATAAGACTAAATACATGATTCATTAGATAATAAATATGGGAATGTGATATTATATATGCAATATAGGTGACCAATCACATCCCCACACTTATCTTTTACTCGCCCTCGAGCAAAACGTTAAAACTAATCCTAAGAAATTATTAGACCACTTTCGTAGGTCACTCCATTACACTGAGCATGTGCAACAAGCCGTTAAACCTCTTGATTTTTCCTAGAGGACGAGTTTTGTCTCGTGAGGGTTTTCAGTGGATTACAACCCATAAAATCTATAAAGAAATAGAAACAAAGTGTTAGTATTTTCAAAAAATATTTTAAAAAGGAGAGAAAATATTTGAAGTACTATTGTAAGAGTTCAAGCAATCTATAAGTTATAGAAAAACTGAATTTTTATTCCTAAAATTAGTCTCTGTTCAAAACTTGTTATCAATTAAGGTAAGGAGTCAAATTGTATCTCTCATCTAGTCCATTATTTTATCCTAAGTCATATGCACCTTTATGAGCGTGAAATTTTGATTAAGGGTTCTTTCACTCTAACTCTTATGCCTTATGTTATTTATTTATTTATTTTATATTTTTGGTGCTATTATTCATTAGTTCTATTAGGCTTTCTAGTCTGCCCATGTAACGAGCCTTTAATCGGTGACTCCCAAACTAGATGATCTTAGGGCACCGGGTGAGAAAACACCCAAGGACTTAAGGACTCGAGCAAAACAAGTCCACAAAACTAAGAATTTTATTATATAGATAACTTTTAGGCATGAATACGTATGCTTTATGAGGCATAAATACCCAGCTTAATCAGAAGATTTTTGATATATATATATATATATATATATATATATATATATATATATATATATATATATATATATATATATAATATATATAAGGCATAAGAATCTTTGTTTTTAAACCCTAAGTGTGTTTGTGTATAAAGCATGTATATTTGATTAAGGTAAAAATCAAGACTAGATTACTTTTTCAAATTTTCTTCCTAACTCTAGAAATCAAATAAATAATCTTATTTTGACCAAGTATAAGAAATCCTAATTATGATTCTCCTATTCTTTAAAATTGACTTAATTTCTTACAAAAAATATGTCAAAATATTACACTCTTTTCAAAAAGTTTTTTTTAAAAGAAATAAAAATGTTATTTTTTTATTTTAAATAAAAAGAAAACTTACGTTATGTTAGAACCCTCTCCCACACGTATCTCATGCATTGTTCTCAATGTATGAATATATACATAGATGCATGAAAAAGAAGAAAGGGAAGAAAAATATTACCTTAAGGTGGTGGTTCCGGTGGTGGTCGGATTGGGTCAAGCGTTTTTACCCAATCAAGATAATATGATAGTTCACGGAACCTACCTTTATTGATCTCTTTTCTATGTACATAATTATAATCTCAAATTGATTGAGTTAGAACCTGCACACAAAAAATACAGAATTTTAGAATTTTATAACAATAGTGCAAGGTACTCAATGCTACCGCAAAAGCAAGTGGCTATGCGGGTCGTGATTCTCAAGGAGGGACCAACAATGGAAGCTTTTTACAAGTTCTCTTTTAAGTTACAAAAAATAGTTATTGTTCTTCTTTTAGTTCTTGAAAAGAAAAAAAAGAAAGTTATGTTAAATTGTGAAAGTGGTAGATAGAAGGAGATGGTGATTTTTTACAAAGAAAGTGAAAAATAGTAGGGATTTGGTGATGAAGGTGATCTAAAGTATAGATTAAGAGAAAAGAAGGAGAACCTAAAAGAAATACTTACCTTTTTTTGATTGATGACTTACCTGAAATTCTTACATGTTTACCTTGATCTGGAGCCGATCAGCGCATAACTCAGAAGATTAACTCAGTCCCAATTCACATTACATCATCAAGGCTTCTTCGAACAAGTATGAAATGATACAAACATAGGGAAGAATCCATCGTCATGAGCTATCGATGGCACCCGCTAAGGCAAGGTAATATCGATGCTATTTGACTCACTTGGACTATCATCAAAACCGAAAGAGGAAGAGTAGAAAGAAGAAGAAGAAAAACAAAATAAAGAAAAACATTAAAATGTTACCTTTTTATTGCTTGCAGAAATGATGGAAGAAAGGAGGAGGTTACATCAGTGTCACTCTCAACATAAATCTTTCTCTCTTACTTACATGAATCTTCGTCTAATCTATGCTTACAAAGAAATAAAAATTACATAAAATGAAAATAAAAAGGTACACTAAAAAGAATGAGAAACTAGCCTAAGAATCTTTCTCTACTTGATCGTCCCTCTGTCTCTTATGTGTGGGGTATTTTATAGGATAGAAATGTCTAAGGAAACAAGTTAAAAGATAGGGAGAGCTAGGTATTTCTGAATTTGAATCCTCCCCTTATCTCCAGACTTGATTTGATGTGGATATTCAATTCTCATCTGCAGCTTGTTAGCGTGTTGATTATTGAATTTAACTTATCACATTATAGAATTAGAAACAGTAATCAACATAAGAGTTATCACCCTTTAAGTTTTCTTTCTGGATCATCTTGAATCATCAGATTTGAATTTCGGTAGAGAAAGTTATGATTCAAATACCAAAATGTATTCAGTCTGAATCTGAGTCTAAATTTCTTCATCTCATCTATTTATCTTTTCTCTATCCATTTATCCCTTTGAATTTTAAATTTCAGCTTTAGATTTAACAATCTATCTCTTAATTCTCAGTGAAATTGATAGGGTCTTCTTCTAATCCATTTTTTCTTTAAATTTGAATGATATTATCTCATCTGATATACCGGGTTTTCAGATAAAATGGCATTTAGAACCTCTGGATTTGAATCGATCCCCTTTCTTTTGAACTTTTAGATTTAATTGAATAAATTTGTCTATCTCTCTTTTTCTTCCTTTATTACCCTACACGCTATTAAACATGAAAATACATTAATAGCAGAATTTTATTTAAATAAAAATGCAGAAATGTGACACATATGATATGAAAACATGCAACGCACGTGTGTGATCACTAATATGAGTAGGATCATGAAAGATCCTATCATGAAACTTATTCTCTTTACATGACCAATCTTGAAAAATCATCATTGAGTCATTATGGTCAATACCTATGTCCAACAAAAGAATGTGACTTGGTGGAATAATTAACTTAGATTTAAGAGTAATAGGTTTGGAAACCATTACTAACTCAGGAAAATCAACTTTGTGTTCGAGAGTCAGTTTTAGTTCAAGAGTTAAATCCAAATTAAAGAATTAAAATTCACATTCTTCTCCTATTAATGGAATGTGACTATCCAAATTAGGTGATTCAATTTCTAGATATATGGGTACGAGAATAAATGTTGGCTCCAAAAATTGGTCAAAATTGGGTAATGATACCGGAGTCAACATTAAGTTAAAAATGGAAATTGAATCACAAGGTTGGGGATCAGGGTCACATTCATATTCAAGCTTAATCTCATTGAATAGAAAACTTACCAATTTATTTAAGGTTTGAAATTTGTCAAGTTCAAATTTGTGTGATGAAATTGAGTCTTAATCAAAGTCTCCAAGACACCAAGTTTCTTCGTTCATATTAATATGGCTAGGGCAATCTGGAATGGTTGAATATGTGTTAGGTAGAATTTCCTCATTCCTATCTTTCACTATGTTGATATAACGACTCATTTGTACTTCTTGCCTATTGATGATTGGAAAATTTATTTTCAGACTGAATCAGGTTTTTCATACTCCTATCTGAGTTTATAGACTCTTCTTCTTGTTATGAGAGCTGAAACATGGACTAAGGATCTTGGATTTGGGAGTCTTGTGGGAATTGTGAGTCCATTTTCAGCTTTTGTTCTTGGGACTCAATCATGGCTTCTATACTTTTCATAGCCTCAGATTTTCTTCCATTGGTTGATCATGACTAGGAAAATTATAAGCTGAATGTTGAAATGGTGGTTGACAATATGACTCAGGGGAGTTGTATCCCCATTGACTCTTTGAAGACTAGTGATGATTATTCCAGTCTTCTTCAAGTATTGGGACCGGGGCATGTATTGATTCGAATAAGACCAATCCGGCACACTTGGTTGGTTAAAGTTACGATATGCCGGGTTAGTAATATCTGAGTCAAAAGAGGTCGGGGTGTAATATAGGTTACCATTAAAATTGAAAAAATTATTTTTATAAGCCATATCACACAAGAAATGGTAAAAAAATAAAGAAAAATAAACAAATAAACAAACAAATAAAAAGAAATATCTAACCTAAGTTAGGGTTGACCTTAGATCTAGACGACTCCTAACTGGTTAGATTGTCCACGGGGCGCATTTTGCAGAATCTGACCACAAATTAATCGGTCAGATAAGGCAAGATCAGTGAGAGGTGTCCGTGCCTAAGCAGCGGGCCTAATTATATCAAACCACTGTTCTTCGAGGTTTCGCCTCGTCAATCCCCAACCTTTGACACTGATTTGGCAAGAGTCAAATTCTAATCAACTTCCCCCTTAGGTCAGTCTCCTATTTGAGTCCAAGATGTCCCTAGGGCCAACGTCTACTCAGTTTTAGTTAAGTTTGGGTTAGTGAGTGAGGAGATTGTTTGTAGGCTAAGGGATAGTAATAACTTCCCCACCTTATCTTGTTTATAGGACAAATCCTTAATTCAGTTTAGTGCAGTGTACAAGTATATAGAAAAAAGTAATATTTCATACAAGAATGAACCTTATACTAAATGCTATGCACACATACCTTGACTTCAGCACTCTTTAACAGTAAATAGAAAATATAACGAAATAGACACATGCCTAAATGCAAAGTCTAAACCGTTTTTAGCATTACAATCAACCTTTTACAATTGAATTAGAAATGTATGTACAGTGAGTCAAACAAAGAAATAAATAGCTACATATATTTAAACTTTGCAATTCAACAAACCTGCAAAAAATACAGGTTAATAGTTCACTCAGATTGCCACGGGAATGTAGCAAATCTGAGGGCTTCTGGGCTTTGCTTTCTTGAGCAGAGTCCAAGGCCACTCGTATGTCCGCTGCAGCAAAAAAAAATCCTTACTGTTAACCTGTACACCAAGAATAGAGAAGAAAGTTAATCAATAAAGTAAACAAAAAGGAGTTACTTACCGTCCCTCTCCGGTAATGGCGCCAAAATTTTGATTGAGTTGAAACCTGCAAATAGAAAATATAGAATTTCATAACTTTATAATAGGTAGTGTGATTACTCAATGCTACCGCTATAGCGAGTAGTTATGCGGGTTGTGAGCCACAAGGAGGGACTAGCGATGGAAACTTTTTGCAAGTTTTATTTAGTTCACTAAAAATGGTTGAAGTTCTTCTCTTGTTCATTAAAAGAAAAGGAAATATAAGTTATGTTAAATTGTTAAGAAAGTGGTAGATTGAGAAGGTAGAGAAAATAGGAAATAATTTTATACAATAAGCTAAAAGAGTGAATAAAAGAGTCAGGAGATGGTAGTGATCTAAACTAAAGGATTAAAAGAAAGAAAGAAAAACTAAAAGAACTTACCTAACTCTTATGGTTGATGACTTAGCTTGGATTGTTGGCATGTTTATCTTGCTTTGGAGGTGACCAACACATAATCTATAGGATTGAGCTCAGTCCCCATTCACATTACATCATCAAGACGATCAAGAATGAAATGATACAGAATCTTGAGGACGAGATCATCATCATGAAATATCGGTGGCATACACACTACAAGGTTATACCGATGCTACTAGATCGCTTGGATACTCATCAAAATCAAAAGAGGAAAAATAGAAAAGAGAAGAAGAATATAAAAATAAGAAAAATATAAACAAGTTACCTTTTTATTGCTTACAAAATCGATGGAAGAAAGGATGAGGTTACATCGATGTCACTCTCAACATAAATCTCTCTCTCTTACTTACATAAATCTCAGTCGAACTATGCTTTCAAAGAAATAAAAGTTACATGAAAAGAAAAATAAAAAACTTATACTAACCTAGAATGAAAACTAGCCTAAGAATCCTTCTCTATCTAATCACTCCTTTTTTCCTTTGAATAATGCAGTATTAATCGGTGAAATGGAGAGGTGAGGGTGTGAAAAGATAGGGGAGCAAACGCTTCCTGTATCATAACTAAATGGCTGCTGATTGGTAGTGAAAAGTGCATATTTTTCTATACATTTACTATCACATTTTCATATTTATTCCTATAATTCTGCACATTTACTAATACTTTATGATTTATTGTGTGCAGGCCTCAAGAAATAAAAATAAAGAAATAAAGCCTTAAAAGAAGCCCAAAAGCCCATATTCAAGCCCAATGCAAAAGTTGCAATTAAAAATTGTCAAAGTTGCAATTACTAAGGGCAAAAGTTGCAAATACCAAAAGAAGAGGAAGGATAGACTTCTATTCAACCCTAAATACTTGCAGGATGAGGATAAAAGCCAAAGAAAGAGAGTGCAAGGATGAAGTTCGTTTTTGAAGAGATTTGAATCTAGGGTAACTTGCTTCCCAAGTTATCCCAAGAATTCAAAATCAAGAGTTGAGATGCAGCTTCCAGAAGGAAATGCCCAGATGGACGGACCAGGGGAGGCCACGCGCCAAAGCACGTGGCCAACCGCCACTACTTGGCCGCGAAAACACGGCCCCAGCCGCGTTTCCGCGGCAATCTGGATGAGTCCAGGGAACCGCTTTCGTGGAGGAGTTGTGTTGGGACTCTACCTCCTTCTGCACCTATAAATACCCCTGCAGACGCAACAGAAAGGGCGTACAGAATCTACAGAGCTAAATCTAGGGTTTTAGGCTAACTTGTAATTTAGGTTAGGTTTTTCTTTTTTTAATTTTTGTAACTGAGAGGAGAGGATGCTTTCATGGAGGAAGGAGTTCATACTTGTACTGAGGTGACAGCGGTGTAAGTCTTACTTTTCCTCTATTGTTAATTGAATCGACTCGAGGTTTGTCTTTGTTCTTTTTATTTTATTCTTGTGTCTCTATTTTTGTTCTATCGTTGTTCTTCTATTTTTATGTCATTGTTTCTTTCTCTGATGACTTGCAAACCGTAAGAACTGGTCGCTTCGAGACTGCCTAGCCGAAGAAGTGCCCTTGATGGCCTATGGAGATGAACAAGCCTTCTCTTTAGTTTGTCTTTTCTTTTCGTAGTGTAGATCGCGAAGGTGGACGATCCTATACGCCATACTTGAACGCCTTCCAAGACAAGGTAAGTTGTTGCAACAGATCAAAAGTAAGCATGACTGAAGAGGTAGGTACGTGTTTATAGTTTTTCTTTCTTTCTTGTATGTGTTTCTTTCTTTCTTCTATTTCTTTAGATTAGATGACAAACTCCACTTCTTTCTAATTTCTTTCACCTTCTCATTGTAAATACCATTGTTAATAAGAAAATACATAAAAAAGAGATAACTTACTTAAACGCTTCCATCGCTAGTCCCTTCCTGAGGATCATGACCCGCATAGCCATTGCTACCGCGGATTAGAATTGAGCACCTTGAACATCTTGTTCTAAATCTAAACTTCTATATTTTGTGTGCAGGTAAAAACTCAATCAAAATTTTGGCGCCGTTGCCGGGGAGGGACGGTAAGTTTTTCTCTAAATAAAAAAATTAACTAATTCTTTTATTCTTTCTGTTTGCAGGTTTGGAGAACAGGAAAACAAACAGCAGAAGTGGACATATAGCAACTATGTGCCTCTGCCCTCGAAGGCAGAGCATCAGAGCCTACTACAGTGCCGCGGATCCGCGGCAATAGCCGCGTTTCCGCGGCTTTAGTAGTTCATTACTTACAGATTTTTCTGCAGGTTGCTAAATATTGCAAGATTTGTTTTCTGCTCTGTTATCTTTTCTCTGTGATCACCCTACTTACTGCTAATTAATCAACAATAAAATACTCTGTGAAAAAGATAAAAAATTGATTAGACGTTTGCATATTAGGCACGTGTCTTTTCAATTCCTTTATTTTACTGTTGAAGAGTGCTGGAGTAAGGTACGTTCGCATTGCATGTAGAATAGGACTCATCTCTTGGTTGATTTTCATTGCTTTGAGTGAATCTTATTTACATATCTTGTACACTTGCACAAAATCATCTTAAGGGCACTAACCCATAACAAGATAACGTGGGGATTTAATCACCCTTCCTTGGCCCAAAATCATATTCCAAGCACTCACTAACCCAAGCCTAACTAAAAAAATAGTAGACGTTGGCCCTAGGAACATCTCGGACTCAATTAGGAGATTATCCTAAGGGGGAACGGTGTTGGAAATTGACTCCTGCCAAATCAGTGTCTAGGAAGGGGATTGAGGGCCGAAAGCCCGAAGATTGGTGGTTATTTAATTAAGGAACGTCATTGACGGAAAACCTCCCACTAATCTTGCCTGACCTAGATGATTAACTTGTGGTCAAAGTATGCACCCTACCTCCCGTGGACAGTCTAACCAGTTAGGAGTCGTCTAGGTCATAAGTCTACCCTAACTTAGGATAGAATTTTTTTTCTTTTTTGTTTGCTTATTTGTTTGTTTTCTTTTTCTTTTGTTTGTTTGGTGTGATATGGCATATAATAATAATTTTTCCAATTTTAATCCACATTACACACCAACCTCTTTTTTCGGATATTACCAACCCGACATATCATAACTTTGACCACCTAGTGTGCCAGATTGGTCTTATCCGAATCATTACATGCCCCAGTCCCAATACTATGAACAAGATTGGAATAATCATCACTACTCTTCACAGAGTCAATGGGGATTCAATACCCCTGAGCCATATGGTCAACCACCTGTTCAACCATTATCTTCATATACGTCTTTTCCCACATCACCAAGGTTTCTGTCCACCATTGATCTATTCGATGGGTTAGAAGAAAAAATGGATCGGTTGCAAGATATAATGAATGATCAAATTTCTAGACTTTCAAACATTCTTGAGCAAGTTGATAGGAACCAAGAATCATTCTGTCTAGAAGACCTTGATCAAAATTCAATTTCATCATATCAATATGAACTTGATCAATCCCAATCTTTGGACAAATTGGCTAGTTTTAATTTCAATGAGATTGAATTAGATTGTGAATGTGAACCCGATCCCCAACTTTGCGATTCAGCTTCCATTTTCGAATTTATGTTGACTCCGGTATCCTTACCCAATTTGGACCAAGTTTCTGAGCCAACATTTATTCCCGTACCCATAGATCATGAAATTGAATCACCCATTTTTGATGATCATCATATTGAATGATTAGTCGCTAATGTTGCATATTAAATATCATATTTCCATACTTATTTTAGAATAAAAGCCTGTATTGTCCTAATTAAATGCTAATTTTATTTGCAGGCCCATTCTTCAAGGATATGAAGAGAAATGAGCCCAAAGCCCACCGAAATTCTGAATTAAATCAGAATTAATTCACACACACTGAATCAGGGCAAAATCAAGAGGTTGAAAACTGGTTGAGAAGAATCCTCTCAGAATCGATCGGTTGAAGCAAAGATCAAGCAAGTTTGATTCAGATTCTGACTGGATACATTTTAGTATTCGAATCATAACTTTTGCTACCGAATCTCAATTCTGATGATTCAAGATGATCCAGAAAGCAGACTGACAGAGCTATAACTCTTATGTTGATTATTATTTCTAATTCTGTCAGTTGTTAAGTGATATTCAGCAATTAACAAGCCAACAAACAGCAGATCAGAACTGAATATCCACCTCTACCCCTCCATTTCTCCTATAAATACCTGCACTCAAAAGCAAAAGGGAGGCCAATGCAGATTAGGATTTAGCCTAGTTTTTCATTTCTTAGTTTAGGTTTTTGTTTTTCTTTTTCATGTAATTTAGTTTTCATTTATGTAATTCTGAGGAGATCAACTTTCATCGAAGAACAAGACTGAAGCTTGAGCTAAAAGTGACAATTGGTGCAAGGTTTTATTTCTTTTCTTCGATTGTTATGAAATCAAATCAATGCTATTTCCTTGTATGTTCTTTTTAGTTCTCTTCCTCTTTTCTATTTTACCTTTCTTTTTGCTACAATTGTCTTCCAAGTGAGTCTAAAAGCATCGAAAGAGCCTTGCCTTTGCGAGTGCCACCGATAGCTCATGATGATGTAATTGTGAGTCTCTCTGTATCATTTCATGCTTGCGTATCTTGATGATGTAATGTGGAAGAGACCAACACTCGACTCTTATGGGCTATGCGCTAATTGCCTCCAATTCAAGGTAACATTGAAGCTAAGAATTCAAGGTAAGCTTTTGGTGAAAAGAAGGTAAATATTTGTTTTCTTTTCTTTTTCATTTCTGTAAATTAAATCACCACATCTTCCAACTCTTTCTTCTCCACTCACTCCATTTGTACATAGTCGCTTTTATTGTTTTCTGAATTTTCCACCTTCTTCATCTTCCATTTTCTTCTAACTTTAATATAACTTTCTTTTTCATTTTCATAACTAAAAACAGAGAAGAACCTTCGTTTTATTTTCTTAAAAGATTTCAATAAAGAACTGTAACGCTTCCATCGCAAACCCTCCTTGTGGATCACGACCCGCATAGCCACTTGCTATAGCGGAAGAATTGAGCACTTGCACATTTCTTTTCTTAAGTTCTCTAATCTCGTATTTTGTGTGCAGGTTTAGCATCAATCATTGAACTTGACCAATTTCATACTTTTGAAAGTCCCATTGATAAATTGGCAAGTTCTCATTTTTATGAGATTGAACCGAATGAGATATATGACTTTGATTCTCAAATCTGTGATCAAGTTCAAATTCCCGAATCAATATTGACTCCTGTTTTGTTACCCGACTTAGGTAATCTTTTAGAGTCAGATTTGATTCCCACACCTATCATTCCTGAACTTGAATCACCAATATTGAGTCACATTCCATTGTGGGAAGATGATTGTGGACTTGAGTTTCAACTTCTTGACTTGGACACACTTCTTGAAACAAGCTCGACTCCTGAACCCTTACTTGATTTAAGTTTCTTTCCTGAGTTGGTATTCGTTCCTGAACCTATCATTCTTGAGTCCAAGTCAACCATTCTACCAAGTCACATTCTTTTGTTGGACATAGGTATAGACCATGACTCTGTGATGATTTTCCAGGACTGGTCATGTAAAGGAAGTAAGTTTCACGAGAGGATCTTCCATGATCCTATTCATACTGGGGACTGTAAACATGTAAATAGAAAAGAGGTCAATAAAGGTAGGTCCCGTGAACTACCATATTATCTTGATTGGGTAGCAACGCTTGGCCCAATCAGACCACCACCGAACCACCACCTTGAGGTAACATCTGCCTTCCCTTTCTTCTTTTTCATGCATATATGCATTCATTCATACATTGAGGACAATGCATGAGATAAGTGTGGGGGGAGGCTTTACTAACATACTAACATAGGTAGAAACTAACAAAAAAAATTTGCTAAAAAAAAAATTTCTAATAAAAAAATTATAAAAGGACAATATTTTGACTTATCTTTTGAAAGAAATCTAAGTTAATCTTAAGAATTAGGAAAATCATCATTAGGATTTCTAAAAACTTGGTCAAAATAAATAAATTGTTGAATTTTTAGGTATAAGAGAAGAAATTGAATAAGTAATTAGTCTTGATTTTTACCTTAATGAAATGTGCATACCTAATGCATATCTAGGATTCTAAGACAAAGACCCTTGTGCCTCATAAAAAAAAATTCTTAAAAAAAATATTTATTCACCAATTAAGTTGGATACATGTGCCTCAAGAAGCATAAGTATTCACGCCTAAAGGTGAGTTCTAAATAAAATAAAGTCCTTAGTTTTGTGGCCTAGTTCACTCGAATTTGAGTCCGCGGGGTGTTTTCTCACCCGGTGCCCTAAAGCCGACCGGTTTGGGAGCCACCGACTTTAAGTTCCCTACATGGGTGGATTAGAAAGCCGAAACTAAGAAAATTACTTTTATATGTACTAACACATCTAATAGTCAATTATTAGGTATGAGGGCCTCAAGAAGCCTTGATGCTTACACGAATGAAAATTGGATGAGTTATACATATTAAAATATATATATATATATATATATATATATATATATATATATATATATATATATATATATATATATATATATATATATTAATATAGAGGCATGAAAGTCCAAGTTAAGGAATTCCTAGTAAAAATTCATAAGGGTGCATATGACTTTTGGTAACGAAAAAGACTATACTAAAATTCAATTTTGATCCTTACCTAAATTGGATAACAATTTACGTTATCAAGACTAAGTCTAAGAATGAATAAAAATGATGATCCTAAAACTTATAGACTACTTAGTCTTTCAAAAGTATTTCAAATATTTTCCTTTACATGGATTTTGTGGGTGCAATCCGCTGAAAACCCTCACGAGACAACACTCGTCCTTTAGGGTAACCTAGGGGTTTAACGGCTTGTTGCACGTGCTAAGTGCAATCGTGATTCCTACGAAAGTGAGTTAGCTAGATTAGTTTTTCTTTTTCTTTTTGATTTTTACTCGAGGACGAGCAAAAAGATAAGTGTGGGGGTGTGATTGGTAGTAAAAAGTGCATATTTTTCCATACATTTACTATCACATTTTCATATTTATTCCTATAATTCTGCACATTTACTAATATTTTATGATTTATTGTGTGCAGGCCTCGAGAAATAAAAATAAAGAAATAAAGCCTTAAAAGAAGCCCAAAAGCCCATATACAAGCCCAATGCAAAAGTTGCAATTAATAATTGTCAAAGTTGCAATTACTAAGGGCAAAAGTTGCAAATACCAAAAGAAGAGGGAAGGATAGACTTCTATTCAACCATAAATACTTGCAGGATGAGGATAAAAGCCAAAGAAAGAGAGTGCAAGGATGAAGTTCATTTTTGAAGAGATTTGAATTTAGGGTAACTTACTTCCCAAGTTATCCCGAGAATTCAAAATCAAGAGTTGAGATGCAGCTTCCAGAAGGAAACGCCTAGATGGACGGACCAGGGAGGCCACGCGCCAAAGCACGTGGCCAACCGCCACTACTGGGCCGCGGAAACGCGGCCCAAGCCGCGTTTCCGCGGCAATCTAGATGAGTCCAGGGAACCGCTTTCGTGGAGGAGTTGTGTTGGGACTCTACCTCCTTCTGCACCTATAAATACCCTGCAGACGCAACAGAAAGGGCGTATAGAATCTACAGAGCTAAATCTAGGGTTTTAGGCTAACTTGTAATTTAGGTTAGGTTTTTCTTTTTGTAATTTTTGTAACTGCGAGAGAGGATGCTTTCATGGAGGAAGGAGTTCATACTTGTACTGAGGTGACAGGGGTGTAAGTCTTACTTTTCCTCTATTGTTAATTAAATCGACTCGAGGTTTGTCTTTGTTCTTTTTATTTTATTCTTGTGTCTCTATTTTTGTTCTATCGTTGTTCTTCTATTTTTATGTTATTGTTTCTTTCTCTGATGACTTGCAAACCGTGAGAACTGGTCGCTTCGAGACTACCTAGCCGAAGAAGTGCCCTTGATGGCCTATGGAGATGAACAAGCCTTCTCTTTAGTTTGTCTTTTCTTTTCGTAGTGTAGATCGCGAAGGTGGACGATCCTATACGCCATACTTGAACGCCTTCCAAGACAAGGTAAGTCGTTGCAACAGATCAAAGTAAGCAGGACTGAAGAGGTAGGTACGTGTTTATAGTTTTTCTTTCTTTCTTGTATGTGTTTCTTTCTTTCTTCTATTTCTTTAGATTAGATGACAAACTCCACTTCTTTCTAATTTCTTTCACCTTCTCATTGTAAATACCATTGTTAATAAGAAAATACATAAAAAAGAGATAACTTACTTAAACGCTTTCATCGCTAGTCCCTCCCTGAGGATCACGACCCGCATAGCCATTGCTACCGCGGATTAGAATTGAGCACCTTGCACATCTTGTTCTAAATCTAAACTTCTATATTTTGTGTGCAGGTAAAAACTCAATCAGCCGCGGAAACATGGCTTTGGCCCCATTTCCACAGCCTGGATGTTGCCACCACATCCAGGGGAAGATTTTTATATCTTTTGTTTTTATCCCCTTTTGTCCGGCTAGATTTGTTGTTAGGCCTTTAGTTTGATCTGATCTTCGGTGATCTTCAAGCTAACCGATTTGGATTCATATAAATCTGAATTAACTAGTTTTATTTGATGTGATCCTCCCTGATATGCATTGATCTTCAGCTGAAATCACCTCTATCCTCCTAAATATTTGTCTTCATCTTTAATTAAGATTTAAATTTAAATAAATCAGAATTAAAGTGGGCTTTTGGGCTCATTTTCTTTCCATCTCCATTGGTAATGGGCCTACATTTTATTAAATAAAAATAAGACTAACACATGATTTATTAGACAATAAATATGGGAATGTGACATTATATATGCAATATAGGTGACCAATCAGTGCCCGATGGGAAAAATTAAGCTCAGGTGTCAGATTGGGGACCTGAAATCAGAGCTGACATGTTATGTCATTGACGCTGACACCTCGTACAATCTGCTGCTGGGATTACCTTGGATTCACCTCAATGTTATCATCTCGTTCACTTTTCATCATGTAATGAAATACATTTATGAAGATAGAAAAATGAGAACGTTGATTACCGAAAGGCATCTGTTCAAATGAGTTCAGAATTACTTTACTGATTCCCTCCTTTATCAGGAGTCTCTTGAGGCGGTAACGAAGTAGATGCGGAGCCAGAAGAAGACGAATATCTTTGAGAAATAAACCCTCTTGTAATGAGCATTGGCAAGGTCGGTTCTGATACCATTGCTAATATTGAAGGCGAGTGGTATATCAATGAAGATTTTGATTAGGCTTACTTTTCTTAATTTGCTTCGGATTCTGTACCGTCAGACGCTAGCACTGACGTAGACATCGATCATTAGTCAGCAATGAATGCTTTGACATCATTACACGCACCGATAAAGTCATCCCTCCTTGTATGCGAAAAGATTGGAAGCACACACGACACCTTCTTCGAAGTACCAGCCAGGCGAAAAGGTCAAAAGCCAATTTTATTCGGGCAGATCGAGATGGAGCCCGTAGCTTATGAAAGCTTAGAGGGTAATTCTGAGTCTTCACAATTCTTCCATTATGGACAAAAGTCAAGTCACATGATGGAAAGAATGGGGTATGATTTCACAAAGAAATCAGGCCTTAATTTCGGCAAAGGAAAATGAGCACTACATCTTTCATTTGTACCAAAGTCAAAGACCCCGACTACTATCACAAGACCCAAAGGGGACTCGATTATGTATCTATGCTAGTCTCTTCAGATGCTGAATCTGAAAAAGAGGTCTATCATGACAACTCGTCAGCAACGTCTTCGTAGGACTCAGATATCAACATCAGCAATATCTTTAGAAGTCTCTCAATGAACATGGTATCAACCAGTCATGTTGAAGATGACAGAGAAGATACTTTTGAATCTGAACAATTAATCCAGTTGAATATTGATCCATGGATTAAATACTTAAATACTCTTTGGGATATGCGCTTTGAACAACGCGAACCACCTATTGAGGATAAAGTGACTCAGATAAATCTTGGAGATAAAGCTGATCCCAATCCCATCTTTATAAGTGAAAGCTTGTCACCTTCAGAGAAAGAAGACTTAATACATCTCATACGAGAGTATATAGATGTCTTCCCCTGAAATTATAAGGACATGCCCGGGCTCGATCCTCAGATTGCTATGCATAGTCTCAACATTAACCTGACCAGTCAAACAACAGCAATGACAGTTTCGTCCCGAGATCATGGAGGCAATCGAATCAGATGTCAAAAAGATTATATACTCTGGTTTTGTCAAGGAAGAGCAATATCCTGATTGGGTGACCAACATCTGTTTCGTTCCAAGAAGAATGGAAAGATCTGGATCTACATTGATTACCGAGATTTGAATACCGCCTGACCTAAAGATGAATTCCTTCTCCCGATCACGGATGTCATAATCGATAATGCGTGTTGAGAGGATGTTTCATGGATGGCTTATTAGGGTATAATCAAATAAAGATATACCCTGAAGATAAAAAGCACACATCCTTCAGGACACCTGTGGGAGTATACTGCTACACAGTGATGCCTCTTCGGCTTGAAGAACACTGGTGCGACATATCAACGCGCCATGAATGAGATTTTTCATGAGCATTTACGTAAGACCGTAGACTGCTATGTTGATGACATCGTCGTGTGCCATGAGAAGAAAATTAGCTAAACATGCACAGAGTTAGAGAGAAAAATAAGTGGAGATAAAAAGAAAACCTTTCATAGAATGTCACCTTCTATTACAAGAACCCTAACTTTCATCCTATGCATCTCTCTTCCCTATTACATGATCTACAAAGGAAATGAAAAACAAAAGAAAGAAGAAACCGACACTAAATTACACAAATGGGAGAAACTACCCCTAAAGACTCTCCTAAAACTTTTCTCCCCTCTATTCTGAAAAACCTGAGGTATTTATAGGCAAAGGGAGGCACCAGGGAGGTATTACAGGGCCACGTGTCGAAGCTCGACAAGTGTCACCACTATAAGGTCGCGGAAATAACGACTTTTGCTGTGTTTCTGCGGCCCTTCTTGGGTCGTGTGAATCGCGCCAGGGTGTGCATCCTCCTATCATTTCGTCAGAATCTGCTCCCAGAATTGACAGATAGGCTTCCCAAGTCAATAGCTATATTTAGGCTCTAAAAATCACTAAATAAATGGGATTTTTGGGCTTCTTCTTTATTTCACACCATATACCTAGGAACATACAAGAGAAGTATTATTAACAGAATTTTATAAAGAATAAGTGTAAAAATGGTATGAAATATGCAAATATAAAGACCAATCACACCCCCACACTTATCTTTAGCTCGTGCCAAGCAAAACAGAAAAACTAAAAAAATTATTACACCACTTACGCAGGTGACGCGATTGCACTGAGCATGTGTAATAAGACGTTAAACCTCTAAGTTTTCCTAGAAGAGGAGTTTTGTCTCCATAGGGTTTTCAGTAGATTACACCAACAAAATTCATAAAAAAAAATCAAATGTTAGTATTTTGAAAATGCATTTGAAATAGAGAAAAGTTTTAAAATATTTTGTGAAAATTGAAGTGATCTAAGGTCATAAGTTAACTAGAAATTATTCTTCCTTAAACTAAGTCTAAATATAAAATCTTATTATAAATTAAATATAAGAATTTAAAATTAATTGATTCTTTAATTTTTCATAAAACTCTTTAGAAAATATGCACTTTGTGAATTGTAAAATTTTTTGGATGTCGACTCTAACTTTCATGTCATTTATTTACATCAATTTTTTTCTTTTTCCCTTAGTTTTCTTAGCTTTCTAGCTTACCCGGGTAATGAACTTTTAGCCGATTACTCCTAAACCAGATGGTTTTAGGGAACAAGATGAGAAAATATCCCTCGGGCTTAATGACTCGAGTAAAGAAGGCCACAAAACTAAAGGAGATTATTTTATTTTTGTCTACCATTTTAGGCGTGAATAATCATGTTGCCTGAGGCATAACAACCCAGCTTCAATAAGTGTGTTTTATCATCATTTATATATATATATATATATATATATATATATATATATATATATATATATATATATATATATATATATATATATATATGGCAGTTTTAGTCTTTGTTTCAATCCAAAAAAAAATATAAGTGTGAAGTGCATTTATTTAAGGAAAAAAATTCGAGATCAAATTATCTTTTCAATCTTACTTTCGTATCTTAAAATTTAAACAAGATCTATTATTTTGACTCGGTTTAAGAATTCATTATTTTAGGTCTTCTTATTTCTAAGATCCTCTTAACTTTCTTAAAAATAAATTAAAAACTATTTCTCTTATTTCAAAAAGTTTTGTAAAAAACAAAAATTAAATTTTTTTAAAAAGAAGTGTAAAAGAAAGAAAGTTTAGAACAACCTATGTTAGTAAACCCTCCCCCAAACTTATCTCATGCATTGTCCTCATGCATCGTGAATTGTATATGCATGAAATAAATAGAAAGGGGAGAAAAATTACCTCATGGTGGTGGTTCCAGTGGTGGTCTGATTGGTCTACGAATTGCGACCCAATCCAAATTGCGTGGAGTTCGCAGGAACTCACACCATGACCTTTCTAATATAACCAACTATTATGATATATCCATGGATGCCTTTTATTTGGATTTTTATCCCATCTAATTTTTTATAATTTTAAAATAATTTCAGAGTCATTATTAATAACACCTTTATCCCAGAATGGAGTGTGAAATGATGGAATGATGGATTTGGACTCGGGAAGGATAGGAACTAATACTGACTCAGGAAATTAACTGAAATCAAATGAAGGTTTTAGAGTCAAAATTTGTTTAGGAAGTGGGTCCAACCCAAGAATTAGTGTTCACACACTTTCCCCCAATGAATTATGATCGTAAGGTATGGGTGATTCAACTTCACGGTATACTGGTACATGATTCAATGTTGACTCTAGAATATGAAAAAAAACTGGTAAAGATACCAGATTCATTATTGAATCAAAAAGTGAAGAATTACCAATTTGTGGATCGGGATCACATTCATACTCAAATTCAATTTCGGAAAAAGGATAACTTGCTAAAATGTCATGATGGTTCTCGAAATTTTGGGTAAGTTCAATGGATGGAATGAAATTGAATCTCGATTTTTCCATGGAAGAACGTGAATGGGTGAAATGATCGATTCAAGTTCAGAAATTATCGAAATCAAAACTGGCTCAAGAATGTTACTTAGTTTAGGCAATATTATAGGAGTCGATATTAATTCAAGGACTAAACTTGAATCACTAAACTGAAGCTCAGGTTCACATTCATCTTCAAGTTCAATTTCAGGAAATGGATAACTTGCCAAATTTTAAGGATTTAATTTTGATCAAGTTAAGGCTGGTATGATGAAATTGAAGCTTGATTTCCAAAATGACTTGATTTTTTGAGTCATATGAAATTTTGTGGACATTGAAAGTCAACCATATTTTGAATTAGTCGCTCAGGCTCTTGCACGAATTTCATAATTTTTTTCAACAATGATTTTTCTTTTGGTGTTCTGAAAAAGAACTATATGGGTATGGAAATTTTGTGGATATGATGAGGCAGTCATAATTTCAAATTATTTTTGGGCCTCTAACATGGCTTCCATACTCTTTTGTAGCTCTGATTTTCTTCAATTGATGGTTCTGAAAAAAATTATGTGAAGCGAAATGTGAGAAAGAAAGATGAACAAAGTGATTGATAATTTACTTGGGGGAGGTAAATTCCAATGGACTCTGTGAAGAGTCGAAATTATTTTAAAGATTTTGGTCATAGGATTAGGGGCATGAGTCATATTGAATCGGATAAACCCAATCCGGCCTATATGGCTGGTCCATGTTGTACATAACCGGGTTAGAGTTATCCGAATCTATTGAAGTTGGAGTGAAATATGGATTCATATTAGGATTAAAAAATTGTTGTTATTAAAATCCATTTCATAATTTATAAAAAGAAAAACAACAAACAAATAAATAAAGAAAAAGAAAAAAAGAAAAAGAAAACAAGCCTATGCTAGGGTTGACTTAGACATAGACGACTCCTACCTGGTTAGACTGCACAGGGGGTACCTTGTAGATATCTTACCACAAGTTAATCGGTCAGGTAGGGGTAAGATCAGTGGGATGTATCCGTGCCAGAGCAACGGGCCTAATTATGCCAAATCACTGTACTTCAAGGTTTCGCTCTCAATCCCCAACCTTGGACACCAATTTGACAAGAGTCAAGCTCTAACAACTTTTCCCTTAGGTCAATCTCCTAAATGAGTCTGAGATGTCTCAAGGGACCAACGTCTAGCAAGTTTTATTAAGGTTTGGGTGTGTGAGTGGGGAGGTATATTTGGGTTAAGTGAGGGAAATGACTTCCCCACCTTATCTTATGTTGGTTTTTTTTTCCTTAATTTCAATTCGTGCAAGTGTGCAATATAGATAAGAATGAATACACAAAGTAAGTAAATCACCCATATGTTTGTCCAAACTATATACAATGTTGTACACCTCGGTCCAGATCACAACAACAAAAGAACAAAATACAGTATATTGGAATAAAATTGACATGTGCCAAGATGCAAATGTTTAAACTATTTTAAAACATCCAATTACCGTATTTTAGATTTTAAAATTATTACAATGTTCAGGTAATATAATAGAAACTAGTAGCAGAATATAAAATGTAAAAGATTTATCCAACCACACAAAAGCTGAAAGTACTCCTAGAGGGGGGGTGAATAGGTGTACGGCTAATCAAATGATCAATAATACGGAAATTAAAACTAATTGCAACACACTTAGTGTAACCAAAGAGTGTAGCCGAATTTCCGGTGAAGGGCTCTGACTAACTCCTCTTGATTCCTCTGAATAAGAGTTGAGGTGCTAAATGAAGCTCTCGTGGTTAAACACAAGTGAGGCACACAAACAAACACAACCAAGCATATAAGTATGATATGACAATATGAATCAATGAAAGGTACAATATAAGAGAGAGTTAGAGAAAGTGGATCAAATACAAACACCAAGATATGTTTCGAGGTTCGAGCACACAGCTCTACGTCCCTGCCTTCACATAGAAGGTTTTTTACTAACTTGTCCACACAGGATTTCCCACATAGGGAACCTCTACTGAGGATTGGGGCAATTACAATTGGGAGTACACAACTCCTCTCTCAACCAAATACAATCTATCACAGAGGCAAGGCACAAAGCCACTCAATATCCACCTCACAAATAAGGGATAGGCACAAAGCCAAACAAGGATCACCTCACACTTGAGGGATACAACCCAATTGCATAACCTCCTCTACACTTAGAGGGAAAGGCACAAAGCCTGTTGGCCCAGAGGCCTTACACTCTAGTTTTGATGATGATTAACTTATGTAGTTATATGTACTAATAATCTTGTGATTTTAGTTTCAGATTATTAATCAAGATGTTAGTAGGTGATTAGCTAGCTTCAACAAAGATGGTTTGAAAGCTTTCACATAGTGATTCAAGAGCCCGAGCGACAAGATCATAAATAGCACTCATTGGAGTCAAGCTCGGTGGATCACGAAGTTTTGGATCGAGTCGGCTTGGAGACGGCGCTCTACAAGAAGACATCGGTACCTAGTTTAGTTTGAGTTTTAGATCCATTTGTAAAGATTAGAATAGTATGATATGCTCAAGTTCACAAAACACACACGTTTCATGTTTTGGTTTTCGGTTTTAGGTTTAACCAATCTTAGTTTTCATGAATAGATAAATTCAAACAAGTTTACATGGTTTAATGTATATTAGATTTGTTCTATATACATACATGCTTCAACTACTTAGACAAACTTAGTTTTGACTTACTTATTCATGTGTTTTATGTTTTGGTATTTTTAACAAAACATATTTTTGGAATTAAGGTCAAAAACTATGATATGTATATGTTTCATGTATATTGGATTTCTATCCATATGCATCATGCTTCAAAGAGTTTAAATATCTTGTTTTTGTATTTGGATGAGTTTTGGACAAAACGTATTTTCTATTCAAAATCCTAGTTTTAGAAAATATAGTTTTTGATTTTTGGCAAAATTTCTATAACACAAAAATAGTTCAAAATGTTTGAGATTTGTGTTAAACTTTTTAACACAAGTTTGTATTTCAATGAAAAATGAGAAAACTATTTTTGTGAAATTTTAGAGATTTTATGGGATTTTTAAGACATTAAAAACCAAGTTTTTCCCAGAACTACAGCTGCCAGGCTAGGCCGGTCGACCATAGCGGTCGACCGACGTGCACGGATACGTGCACGCTGGCTGCCCCATGAGCCGGTCGACCGCACGGTCGACCGACTGAGAGCAGGTTGCTCTCTGTTTGCCCCCGGCCGACCGAGCGGTCGACCGGACAGAGAGCGTTGCTCTCTGTATCTGGGACGGTCGACGCACGGTCGACCGTTGCTACCAGCGGTCAAAATGTGACCTTGGCCGGTCGACCGACCGGTCGACCGGTAGTTCATTTTTGTCAGGATCTGCTGCCAACGGCTAGTTTTGTAAATGGGCTATAAATACCCCATTGGAAGAGGTTTTCTCTAAGATTTTTGTGCGAATTTTTCCTAACTCTTTAGTGTTTTCACAGCAATCAAAAGAAGCTTTTGGGCTTTAAATTGAACAATCTATTTTGGTGTTTTTGCTAGAGTTTGGAAAATCAAAAAGGGTTTTTGGGAAAAGATTTTGATTTAACTTCTCCATCTTGGTTTCTAGTTTTTCCCAAGATTTTCTTTGAGATTTTGATTTTCATTCCTTTGGTTTTCTCCACACTTGAGCTACATCTACTATCTCATTCTATAGGATCCTTGTGTGGGAAAGAAAGTGTTTGTGGTTGTTTGTTAGACCAGCAAGTTGTAAACCCATTCTTTGCTTGGCTTTGTGCCTTTCCTCATTGTGTTGAGGAGGTGTGCAAGTGGGTTGTATCCCTCAAGTGGTGAGGTGATCCTTGTGTAAGCTTTGTGCTAATCCCTCAAGTTGTGAGGTGATTGTTTGTTGGCTTGGAGTTGTGCCTCAAGGAGGAGGTTGTGTTTGTAAAGAGAGGAGTTGGGTACTCCTTGTAATTGTTATTGCCCCAAATCCTCGGTGGAGGTTCCCTTTGTGGGAGTCCTTATGGACAAGCTAGTGGACTTGAAATCCTTCTGTGTGAAGGCGGGGATGTAGAGCTGGGTGCTCGAACCTCGAAACATATCTTGTTGTTTGCGCTTAATTCCTTGACTCTTACTCTATCTCTCTCTCTCTTTACTTTGTGCCTTGCATCATCTCATAATTATCATTCATATTTATATGCTTGGCTTGTGTGTGTGCATCTCTAGTTGGTTGCATTTGTGTAATTGGAATTAGTTTTTAAATTCCGCATTAGTTCATTAGATTAGCATTATCACCTATTCACCCCCCTCTAGGTGATTTCAATTGGTATCAGAGCCTACGCTCCTGATATTTGGTTTAACCACCTAGGAGTGAGATCTTGGTTTGCTAATCTTCATTTGCATTTTTATTTGCACACATTTAGTTTGCACTCATGGATAGCCCTCCTATGTTTGATTTTTCTAGACATGATATTTGGATGGCCAAGATGAGTAGTCATTTATAAAGCCTAGGACATCTAGTTTATCAAGCCACTACTCAAGAATCATACCCTAATGCTAGCAAGCATAAAAAGGCTAATGCATTAGCACTTAAGACACTTAGAGCATCTCTTAATGAAGATCTTCTACATATGTTTGATCATTATGATTCGACTTTTGCAGTTTGGAGCTTTTGACTTCTCCCGAGCTTCCAAGGATTATTAACAAGTTGAGGAGGTCTAGGAGAGACAAGTCCGACGAGCATTGCCTCATGGTCCAAGGGAAAGACTCCTTGAGGTACAATCGGATTCTCAACTAGATGATAGCTCTAGTTCATATTGCTATGGGTGTTTTGATGTTCAAAATTTAAATGTAGAACTTGCCTCTAAGCTTGAAAATTTTGTGGAAAAATATAACCTTTTGAAAAAGAAACATTTTGAATTAAAAGAAGAAATGAAGGATTTGTGCTCCACTTTTGAATTGGTTTTGCAAAAGAAGGAAGAGATTACTAGTGAACGTGACTCACTAAGATCTCAACTAGACCTTACCCTAAAAGAGATTGATGTTTTGAAAAGCAAAATGATTGTGATGATGTTGTGAAAAACAATGAAGCTTTATCTTCTAAATTACATTTTGTTTTAAAAGATAACCTTTCATTGAAAAATGAAATTGATTTCATTACAAAAGATTGGATTTTGTTTTAAAGAAAAATGATTCTTTGAAAATTGATTGTCTTCACATATTTGCCATGCTAGTGTAGCTTCACCTAGCACATCTTTTGCATGCTCCACTTTATCTTCTATTATTGAAAATGACATAAATATTTTGAAGAAAAGTGTTGATTGTTTGGGCTCCACTTTGAGCTAATGTGCTTTTGATCATACACGTTTGGAAACCTTGGTTCGTAAGAAATTTCCATCTTTGCATGCACACCCTCCACGGCATACACATGCTTCCCACGGTCACCACCAACACACATGTATGCTCATGTGTACACGTGTACACATTGTGGTCGAAAAGACCATCTTGCTAGATTTTGCTATGATCGTTTACATGTTGAAAATTTAGCAAATAATCTTGTTTGGGTTAGGAAAGACACTAACCCCTATGGACCCAAAAGAAAATGGGTACCAAGACCACCCCGCATGTATTTGATGTAGGTGTGGGCTCTCGCATCACGTGAGAGTAGCGGTGCCTTGAAGTGGATGCGTTCCGTGCTTAAAGAAAACAAATTTGGATGCATCAGTTTCAAGGGGAGTTTGGTGGAGAGAACCACCATTGGTTTGGAGAACTAGAGAGGTGCCTTCATCGGTTTTGGTATCAATCTCTAACTCCCTTTTATATTTGCATGCTTTTCATGTTCATCGATTTATAGCATGCCATGGTTTATTGTTCATTATGCTTATACAATGTTTATTAGATTAGTAACATGCATGTTTAGTTACTTGAGACACTTCTTGCTTATATGGACTTATATCTATGTGTTCTCACCTTATTTTTAACTAATATGTATGCACTAAATCTAATGCACATGCATATTCATAATGACCATATGGATGTTTATGATTCTTGTTTTGATATTTCATGTTTTTGATGTTTAGAGTTTATTATGTTAAATACCATGATTCTTAGATCATTGACATGCATGTATAGCTTTTGAGATCACCCATGTTTATATGGACCATTTTTTTTGTGTTCTCACCATTGTTTAGCTATATGCATTTCTTAGCTCTAATAGCATGAGGATTTACATAATGATCATGTTTATGATTTTCATATTGATTTATGTCTCGTTCTATGCTTCATGATTTGTTTACATGTTTAGATGATTAGTTTGCATTAAAACTAGGATATATACTTGTACATATAGTGGGCCACAAATAGATCATTATATGTTTGTGCTTGAACTCTAATTTGTACCCTTTAAATGTTCTAGGTTAGTCTAGTTTATGATGATTCATGCATTCTAACTTGTATTCATCATTTTGGATATATTTCTATGATCATGTATTTTAAACTTCATGTATATGTCTATCTTGTCCAAACTATTGATTACACATATACATCCTTTGAGCCACGTCCTTTCATGCAAATCTTTTTGTGGACTCATTATGTTTAGGATATGTATGTATACTTTAGTTTGTATATGACATACATATGCCTTAAAGTTTAAATCGTTTTGATGAGTTTCATGTTTTTAGGTAATTTCAATTGGTAATGAAAATTTAGTTTCTCATATTTTCATGTTTTTAAGGAATTTAGTATGAGCTTAATTGAATATTTTTCATGATTGTGTGTTTCACATTACACTTGTTCACTCACTTTATTATGTTTCTCATGATTGTGTTTTCATGAGTATGATATATGCTTAATAGATTTTGAGTGTTGGTGATTATGTGGTTTACATGTGTTTTATGGAATTTATTCTTGTTTTATTCCTTACTTGAAGGATTTCGTACTAGTTTACAAAATTTTCTTATAACTAGTTGCGATATTTTTCATTTGGTAGAGTTTTTCAAACAAACTATATTTTCATACCTATTTTTTTTTTAAAACCCTACCTTCCACGGGCGGTTGGTTGGGAGACCATGCTCATGTATGCTTTATAGTGAAAATCATTTTAAACTTGAACATGTGTTGGGAGGATAGGTTATAAGAGATATACAATTGATATTATTGTTGTTTCAATTGGTATCATTGGATTCTTTCAATTGGTATCAATATAAACTTTTCTTGTATACTCATATATTTTTATGTATGTATGCTTACTCCTCAAATTATATCAATTTCAATTGGTATTAACTTTTCATACATATATATGTGTGTTTTGTTTATGCTAAAGCTTGAGTTTTAATTTTTGTTTCAATTGACTAGTTTTCAATTGGTATCCTAACACAAGCTTATGCACTATTTCTTTTGGTATTTCATAAAGGGGAGAAACTTGTATTTCATCTTTCAATTGGTATTTGATTCCCACTCTCATTCTTTATGATTGAAATTTCAATTTGGTATCACTTGTTCAAAATGAAATATATTAACTATTGGTATCAAAATTTTGTTTAAAAGTTCAAAATTTGTTATGTTTAATTTCATTAGTAACAAGATTGTTTTCTTACAATTAATATGTTATTTGTTTACTTATCAATTGGTATCAAGATGTTTGTTTCAATTGATATATGAATGTTTAATGCCTCGTTTACCTTTATTTCAATTGGTATCATTTGATATAGGCATTCCTTAAAATGTTTTTATACTCATTTTAATTGATATCATTTATATACTTCATTGACACATTTTTTTATTGGTATCATGTTTTATATCACCCTTTATTGATTCTTTGTTTTGATCAAAAAGGGGAGAACATTTTGTTTTTACTTTTACCCCTTTGTTGATGATTGACAAAAGGGGGAGAAGAATTTGAATTCGTAGTTTATATGCATGTTTATGTATGCACGTTTTATGTTTTTATTAAAGTTCAATGGGTATCAAGAGCTTCTTGTTTTATGCTTTTATGTTTGGTTTAAAGTTCAATTGGTATCAAAAGCATTATTTGAAGAACATGTTTATTTTTGGTATCAAGAGCTTCTTTAGTTTTGTTTTGAAAATTGTATCAAGAGCTTGTTTTGAACATGTATTTGTTTTATTTAATTGGTATCAAGAGAGCATGTTTTTACTTGGTATCAAGAGCATTATGTTTTAGAAAAAGGATTTATGTTCATGCATCACAATAAACGAGCAAATAAATATTAAAAATAAGTTTATTGCTATGCATGAGTTAAGGGGGAGCTTCCTTGAAGCTTAACTTTAATCCATGCATGTATAACTCCATGAGTTTTGTCATCATCAAAAGGGGATATTGTTGGCCCAGAGGCCTTCCACTCTAGTTTTGATGATGATTAACTCATGTAGTTATATGTACTAATAATCTTGTGATTTTACTTTCAGATTATTAATCAAGATTTAGTAAGTGATTAGCTTCAACAAGATGGTTTGGAAGCTTTCACATAGTGATTCAAGAGCCCGAGCGACAAGATCATAAATAGCACTCATTGGAGTCAAGCTCGGTGGATCACGAAGTTTTGGATCGAGTCGGCTTGGAGACGACGCTCTACAAGAAGACATCGGTACCTAGTTTAGTTTGAGTTTTAGATCCATTTGTAAAGATTAGAATAGTATGATATGCTCAAGTTCATAAAACACACACGTTTCTTGTTTTGGTTTTCGGTTTAGGTTTAACCAATCTTGATTTCATGAATAGATAGATTCAAAACAAGTTTACATGTTTAATGTATATTAGATTTGTTCTATATACATGCATGCTTTAACTACTTAGACAAACTTAGTTTTGACTTACTTATTAATGTGTTTTATGTTTTGGTATTTTTAACAAAACATATTTTTTGGAATTAAGGTCAAAAACTATGATATGTATATGTTTCATGTATATTAGATTTCTATCCATATGCATCATGCTTCAATGAGTTTAAATATTATTTTTTGTATTTGGATGAGTTTTGGACCAAACGTATTTTCTATTCAAAATCTTAGTTTTAGAAAATAGTTTTTGATTTTTGGTAAATTTCTATAACACAAAAATAGTTCAAAATGTTTGAGATTTGTGTTAAACTTTTTAACACAAGTTTGTATTTCAATGAAAAATGAGAAAACTATTTTTGTGGAATTTTAGAGATTTTATGGGAATTTTTAAGACATTAAAAACCAAGTTTTTCCCAGAACTACAGCTGCCAGGCTAGGCCGGTCGACCGTAGCGGTCGACCGACGTGCACAGATACGTGCACGCTGGCTGCCCCATGAGCCGGTCAACCGCACGGTCGACCGACTAAGAGCAGGTTGCTCTCTGTTTGCCCCGGCCGACCGAGCGGTTGACCGGACAGAGAGCATTGCTCTCTGTATCTGGGACGGTCGACCTCACGGTCGACCGGTTGCTGCTAGCGATCAAAATGTTACCGTTGGCCGGTCGACCGACCGGTCGACCGGTAGTTCATTTTTGGCAGGATCTGCTGCCAACGGCTAGTTTTGTAAATGGGCCTTTAATACCCCATTGGACAGAGGTTTTCTCTAAGATTTTTTTGTGCGAATTTTTCCTGACTATCTAGTGTTTTCACAGCAATCAAAAGATTTTTGGCTTTAAATTGAACAATCTATTTGGTGTTTTTGCTAGGGTTTGGAAAATCAAGAAAGGGTTTTTGGGAAAAGATTTTGATTTAACTTCTCCATCTTGGTTTCTAGTTTTCCCAAAGATTTTCTTTGAGATTTGATTTCCATTCCTTGGTTTTCTCCACACTTGAGCTACATCTACTATCTCATTCTATAGGATCCTTGTGTGGGAAAGAAATTGTTGTGGTTGTTTGTTAGACCACCAAGTTGTAAACCCATTCTTTACTTGGCTTTGTGCCTTTCCTCATTGTGTTGAGGAGGTTTGCAAGTGGGTTGTATCCCTCAAGTGGTGAGGTGATCCTTGTGTAAGCTTTGTGCTAATCCCTCAAGTTGTGAGGTGATTGTTTGTTGGCTTGGAGTTGTGCTCAAGGAGGAGGTTGTGTTTGTAAAGAGAGGAGTTGGGTACTCCTTGTAATTGTTATTGCCCCAAATCCTCGTGGAGGTTCCCTTTGTGGGAGTCCTTTGTGGACAAGCTAGTGGACTTGAAATCCTTCTGTGTGAAGGCGGGGATGTAGAGCTGGGTGCTCGAACCTCGAAACATATCTTGTTATTTGCGCTTGATCTCTTGACTCTTACTCTATCTCTCTCTCTCTCTTTACTTTGTGCCTTGCATCATCTCATAATTATCATTCATATTTATATGCTTGGCTTGTGTGTGTGCATCTCTAGTTGGTTGCATTTGTGTAATTGCAATTAGTTTTTAAATTCCGCATTAAGTTCATTAGATTAGCATTATCACCTATTCACCCCCCCCTCTAGGTGATTTCAAAGCCAAGCGATGATAAGGGTTTACAACTTGGTGGTCTCTTTCAACCACAACCAATTTTCCCACAAAACAAAGATTCTATAGATAGGATAGCAAGATAAGCTCAAGTGTGAGAAACCAAAGTGTTTTGATCAAAGAAAATCACTTGGAAATCTCCAAATAGATATAGAATTTTTAGACCAAAATCAATTCACAAAAGACTATTTTCTTTGAATTATCAAACACTTTAAAAACAAATGAAGATTGATCTTTTGAACCCAAAACTCTTTTGAGAAACTTGCTCTTAAAATACTTGAAAAGATATAAATTTTGCTCTTGAAAAACTTCTTAAGAAACAACTCAAGTGGGGGATATTTATACCCATTTGAAATCTGCCCGTTGGCAGCAGAATAGGGCATTTTTTGCCCTTCCGGTCGACCGGCCGGTCAACCGGCCAACGGTCAAAAATCGACCGTTGAGCCCTCCGTCGACCGCTAGGTCGACCTACCAGATCCAGAGAGAAATTGCTCTCTGGTCGGTCGACCGTCCGGTCGACCGGGCCCAGGCTTACGGTCTACCGTCCGGTCGACCGCCCCACCCGAGAGTGGGGTAACTTCAGTCGGTCGACCGCACGGTCGATCGGCCAAGCCAACTTGGCCTTTGTGCACGTCTCGTGCACATCGGTCGATCGGTCCGGTCTACCGACTACTCGTCCGGTGGACCGTTCCGGTCGACCGCCAGAGCCTGGCAGTTGATTTTCAGAACTTAAAAACTGTCGTTTTATTGTCAAATAAATCCCATAAAATCTTAAAATTCTACAAAAATAGGTTCTTGTTATATCTTTGAAATCCAAACATATTTGAGTAAAAATCAAACCATGTTACAAACATTTTGAACCATTTTGTGACTTAGAAATTTTGCCTTAAACCGAATTCTGTATTTTCCAAAACTTAGATTTTGAAATGGAAATCCGATTTTTTCAAAACTCATGTAAATACAAAAACATGATATTTAAAACAACTTTGAAGCATATACTATATGGATAGAATCCAATATACATGAAAGAGATATATATCAATGTTTTTGACATTAAATCTGAAAATAAGTTTGTTTAATACAAAACCCAAATACATGAATAGTTATCAAAATAAGCTTTTCTAAGAATATGAGGCATACACGTATATAGATCAAATCTAATATACATTTAAACTTTGTAAACTTGTTTTGATTCAATTATTTCATTAAAACCAAGATCAGTTAACCGAAACCAAAACCAATAAACATGAAATTTAAAACAAGTGTCTGTGTTGTGAACTTGAGCATACCACACTACCTAATCTTTAACAATGGATCAAAACTAACTATTCTAAAACAAACGAAGCCTTCTTGTAGAACGCCGTCTCCAAGTTGACTCGTTCCAAACGTGATATACCGAGCTTGACTCCAACGAGTGCTAGATATGATCTTTGATGCTCGAGCTCTTGAATCACCATGTGAAAGCTCCAAAATACCTTTGTTGCTAATCACCTACTAATATCTTTGTTAAATATCTGAAACTAATATCACAAGATTATTAGTAAACTATAACTACATGAGTTAATCATCTTCAAAACTAGAGTGTGAAGGGCCTCTGGGCCAATAATCTCCCCTTTTTGATGATGACAAAACTCATGGAGTTTATATATGCATGATTAAAGTTAAGCTTCAAAGAAGCTCCCTCTTAACTCATGCATAGCAATAAACAATAAGATATGAATGAATGTTAAAATGAATATGCATAACATGCATAAAATAATGAAATAACATGCTCTTGATACCAAAATTTTAAAATAAATTCCTTTTCCCTTTTTAAAATACATGTTCTTAAATACAAATGAAAATATAAACTTAAAATAAACATGTTCTTTAAATAATTACTCTTGATACCAATAAAATTTTCAATTGAAAGCTTTATCAATAAAAGCAATAAAAGCTCTTGATACCAATCAATAAAGCTCTTGATACCATTGAAAGATAATCAATAAAAGCTCTTGATATCAACAATAAAAATTTTAACAAAGTTTCTTGATACCAATAAAACAAAACAAAAGATGTTCTTGATACTAATATCCATGCTCTTGATACCAATATCAACAAAACATCAAAACATCAAACAAACTCTCTTGATACCAATATGAAACAAACTTTGATATAAACTTACAAATAAACAATAAACATGCATCTAAACTTAAATACTTCTCCCCCTTTTCGTCAATCATCAACAAAGGGGTTAAAGTAAACAATAAAATAATGTTCTCCCCTTTTGTCCGAAACAAAAAAAATCAACAAGGGGTGAAATCAATTCAAAACATTATGATACCAATTGAAAAAAAATATCAATTTTAGTGCATCATGATACCAATTGAAAATAAATAAAACATACAATTGAAAGTATATAAAATAATGTTTTTATATAAATTTAAATAAACATGTCTATATTATACCAATTGAAACTAAATAAAACATTTTGAAGAAATCAACCAAAATTTTGATATCAATTGAAAGATGTAAACATATAGGTAATCTTGATACTAATTGTAAAAACATTAGTACCAATTGAAATATTTTACACTTTGATACCAATTTAAAAAACATAAACCAATCTTTTGGTTTAAACACAAAACTCATTTTTAATAGAGATACCAAATACAGAATAATATCAATTTAAAGTGTTTGATACAATATGAAAATGAAACATATATCAATTGAAAACGATTTTCATTAAGAGCGAATGTTACCAAAAAAAA